>PVIR01012773.1:0-43637 GCA_004026965.1 Petromus typicus | reverse complement strand
GTGCAAAGTTTAAATGTGAACTTACTGTCTCTCTGACTTTTCCAATTCCCAAATAAAAAATGTATTCCTTTTTCCAGTTTCCCTGTGTCAGTGAATGAAATCTGGATCTCTTCAATTGACTGAGGTTAATTCTTTTACAAATTAACATTTAAAAAATTGCAAATGAGAGGAAGTGAATGCAATATAAAATTTACAATCTTAGCCATTTAAAAATATATAGCTTAGTGATATTAATATATTCATATTTGTTATGGTTTATATCTAGATGTTCCCCCCAGAACCTCATATGCATAGGTGGGACATAGGTGACTAGGTCACAGGGCTGTGGGTTCACTGATGAGTTTAGAGCTAAATGTGAAGCCTGGTAGAAGGAAGGGAGCTACTGGGAGTGTGGCCCCTCTCCCCTCTTGATCCCCCTCTCTGCTTCCTGTCTGCCAGACTGATCTGTTTCTCTTTTGCCATACTGCCCTGCCTTAAAGCCAACTGCCTACCAACTGAAACTTCTACAAACTATGGGCAAAAATAAACTTTTCTTCTTTTAACCTGTGACTGTTGGGTATTGTATCTCAGCAACAAGAAAGTAACTAAGACCATATTGTTGTATCACTATCACTGCTACTCATATCTAGATTCTTTTTGTCTTTTCTAGTTAATACTCTGAACCCATTAGACAACTTCTCCACTATTATCTAACAACCATCATTCCAGTGTTTGTCTCTGTGAATGTGATCACTTTGCATATTTTGTGTTTATCTTTTTGTGATTGGCTTTTTGTCACTTAAAATAGTGTTCTTGAGGTTCATCTATGTTGTGGTGTGGGTCAGCTTTTCATTTTATATATGTGCCACATTTTGTTTATCCATTCATCTATTACTGGAGATTTGGATTGATTCCACCTTTGGCTATTATATATTGCTGTGGACTTGGGGTGTACAATATCAATTTGAGTTCCTATTGTAATCTCCTTGGGTATATATCCAGAATTGGAATTTTTGAATCATATGGTAATTCTATATTTAACTTTTTGGAGGAATTGCCATACTGCTTTCTGTAGCAAGACAACCATTTGATATTTCCACCAACAGGGAAGATGTGTTCCAACTTCTGCACATCTTCATCAATGCTTGTTATTTCTGTTTCTTTTTCCTTGGTAGTGATGACCCTAATGGTTGGGAGGTGGAAGATCCATTCCTGAGTATCACTTTATGCAGGGTACTATGCCTCCTCAACTCAATCGCGTCAGTTGCATGATTTATCCATTCTCCCCATAGGTTTAGGTACTAAGCATATTTCTCCTTTCCTAAAACATCACTGCTGCTTCTGACCTGGGTTCTTATCATTTATTGTGAAGTAGCCACTTCCTGAGTGAAATCCTTAAATCTATTCCTAATTGCATTGTTTATTTTCCATAGGCTACCCAGAGTGAACTTAAAATAAATCTAATAAATTTGTTTAAAACTTCTCAATGGCTCTTTCTGGCCTTTAAGATGAAGGCCCATTAGCAGGAGTGGTCATCTTGTTTAGGATGTGGCTTCTTCTTCACTTTTCACCTTGTGTGACTATTCTGTGGTCCACAATATTTAGTGCCTTATGGGCCTTTTCTCCATTTCCTCGCCTTGGAACCTGCAGTGTTCTCTGTGGAACTAGAGTCTGTGAGGAACGCAGCTCACAACAGCAGGACCTGCGTTTACATGTTTATTGTAATTACTCTTTATAGTGACTCTGATTCCTGGTAAGTGCTTGTTACATAGTATGATGCTCAGAAATATTTACTTCATAGTATTAAAGAGTGAACCCAGGGAACACTGATCTATAGCCCTAGCCCTTTTAAATTTTTATTATTTTGGGCTCACTATGTTGTCTAGGCTGGTCTTGAACTCAAGATCCTCCTACTGCAGTCTCCTGAGGAGGTGGTATTACAAGCATGTGTTGCTATGCTTGGAAGTACTTACTACATGTCACTATATACCAGACATTATGTTAAACATTTACTTGTGCTATCTCATGTAAATCTCATAATAGATATTGTTATTGTTCCAGTTTTATAGGTGGGGAAACTGAGGCTTGGAAAGGTAAAACATTTTGCCCAAAGCTGCTCAGATTGTAAGTGACAGATCCAAGATTCAGAGTTGTCTGATGACAGAGTCCACATTTTCAACAGCTGTGCTACTGTATTCCCTCAGGCATGTAGAATAAAACACTGTAGATGGGCTGGTTTAAAGACAAACAAATTTTTTTTTGTACTTTTGGAGGCTGAAAGCCTGAGATCAGGGTGCTAGCATGGTTGAGCTCTTTGGAGGGTCCTCTTCTGAGTTGCAAGGGACTAATGTCTTATTTCCTCACAAGATGAAGAGAGCTCATTAGCTCCCTGGCCTTTTCATGAAGCTCCATTCTGATGACTGACTCATCTACTAAAGTTCCCACCTCCTGAGACCAACACATGATTAGGATTAAAATGTCAACATATGAATTTTGGAGGATACAACCAGTCTGTTACGTCATAGTTCCTCTCACTTCTGTGTACCTGTAACAGACACTGTAGTGATGCCTCTGACTTTGTTTTTCCTTATGGTTCATTCTGTGTTATTAATGAGAGGTGAATCAATGAGGGAAACAATGTGTCTGGGCTGTCTACATTGCTGGGCTGGAAAACTGACTCGGAAAGGGCTGAAGCCATGCTTGGGTGCTGAGAGTGACTTCTGCAGCAGAACAGAATGATCAGACACCTTTGGTGCACTGGTCTGTGGCCCATCCTCTGACCCTCTTCTCTTAGTCCCTAATGCTTTCAAGACTCAAAGTCCCAACAGTGAATAATGCATAGGTTAAGCTAAGGCCATGTGTCAACCATCCCCTTGACACTGGGGTGTATAGGGGCAGGAATTGCCTCTCATGAAGTCTATATTCCAAGAAAATGGCAGGGCATTCAAAAAGAGAGAAAGGATAAATACCTCTCAGCATTAAACACATGTGAAGGGACTATTATTAACTATTACTGTATTATGCAATAGGTAACCATCTGCTCTGTAAGGGACAGAAAACAGCAAACAAAGTCGAGATCAGAATAGGTCAGAAAAGGTGCTTGAGAGCTCGAGACAATGCTGTTTGAGACTGGAGCCTGGAGCAAGGGCTGATTGGTGGGGAGGATAGACAATGAGGTTGTCACACTTTGGTAACAGAGACCACGGACTTGGGGCTCAAGGAGGGGGTGGTCTTATGAATTTCTGCCAAAACACACATCCTGTGATGTCTCTGTTTTCTCCTTTGGAGCCTTCTGAACATTTTTCCCCCTGTGGTTGTAGGAATCAAATTGGGTACTTGAAATACATTTTTTTCCTCTTCTCATCTTGTGCATCTCCTCATGACATTCAGAAATGGACAGAGAAATGAAAAGCTACAGGATTATGAAAGAAACAGCTTTGCTATGCGGGCTTTCCAAAAATCAAAATGATAAGAAGAAAAGAAAATTCAGCCGATGGATCTTCTGGTACTGATATTTTAGTTTGTATTTCCACCACAGAAGAGATGATTTAAGATTGCATGACATCCACTTCCAAGTGATAAACAGAATTAGGAATTAAACAGACCCATATCCATTCACCTGAAGTGTCCTGACTTAAGCTCTTGAGAATTTCTGCCTTAAGAGAAGGATTCTGGACAGGGAAAATGATACATTTTGCCCAATAATGTCAGTCATTCAAGAGCTATCAACGAGATTTTTTTTTTTTTTTTTTTACAATGACCACACATCACCAACAGTATTATCTTCTTAGGATATTTTAAAAAAACTTTCAACTGGGCATAGTGGTGCATTTTTGTGATGCCATCTACTCATAAGACTGAGGCAGGAGGATTTCAAATTTGAGGCTAGCCTGTGAAACTTTGTGAAACTATTTCAAAAATAAAATAAAGACTTATTTTGGTCCTATATTCGGGATTTAACCTAGCACCTTATATACACTAGGCTAGTGCTTTTCTAAATCAGGTTCACAGACTTAAATATCACATAGTTTCTCTTATATAGGAAAACTAAAATATTAATAATTTTAAGAGAAAAATAAAAGAGAATGAGAAACAGAGATAAATCTTCTGCAGATTGGAAGGAGATCCAGAGGTAGAGGAACAGGGAGGGAGGGAAGGGCAAGGAGAAGGAAAAAAATTAAGAGATATTATGTACATATACCAATTCTCCATGATGAACATGGAGAGTTCTAATAAAAATTTAAAAATTGAAATAAAAAGAGCTGGAGATGGAGCTGTGTCACTGGAGCTGGAGCACTTGTCTACAATAGCAGTATTCAATCCTCAGTACTAAAAAGAGCAATTGAAGTAGTTTCTAATGAATGTATATTGCTTTTCCATCATCATCATGTTTAAAGATTGTTAAGTGGACTGACTTTCATTTAGCATCATATTTAGTCACGTTCCATGTAGTAGTTGTCTTTTTGTAGTGCTACAGTGCTCGTGTGGCACAGGAGATGATGTGCCAGTCAGATGTTTGTAGGAAGAACTTTTTGCTGGCACTCCTAGGAATGGTGTTCATGGTCTTCTGCTCTCAGTTTCTTCCACTGCAGAAATCCTTTCTGTCCAGTGGCACACTCTGTCCTAAGTGACCAACAGGCAGTGACTTGTCTTGGTGAGGTGGAGAGGCCTGTTGATCTGGTCCAGTGTGGAGTTGTTCTGACATGAGACATGTGTGCTACATATCAGTTGAGTTTAAAAGAACTGACAAGGAAGCTCAGCCTCTCTCTGGGACCCACTGGACTTCCATTCCCTGCTGCTTTGGTTTAGATCTACAATGACCTGAAGAAGACTCGTGAGTTCACAGGCGTGGCTTTTGGAAAGTGTTGTATTCATCAGTGAATGGGGGTGCAGTACTCCTCACTGAATGTGCTGCCGAGGAAGTGGGAGTCTGGTTGGAGGAGGTGGGTAACTGAGAGTATTCTTGGACAGTGTCTCTCTCTGACTGTCCCTGCTCTCTCTGCTTCCTGGATGGTGTAGGTTGGGACATTTCCATTCCCATGCCTTTCCACCATGCTGATTCTGTCTAGCAGCTGGATAAACATGGACTGAACATTCTGAAACCACTAGCCGAAATAAACCTTTTCTCCTTGTGTATGTCAAGCATTTTGTTCCAGTGACGGGAAAGTGACTAATCCACCTTCCCTCCCTCAGGAGTTCATCATCCCTTATGAGTTGACCTACATGTCAAACTTGATTTCAGTACCTGTTTCCAGAGAGCTCGACCTGTAACAGTCAATATTGGAAGCAGTCCTGTAATGCAGGTGATCAGGAAGGGTCTAGGAATTGATTGACTTGCCACCCAGATAACAACATGGACTTTATTATTGATAATTGCTGAAGCATAGTCAGTCCATGGCAAAAAAGTAATAGGTCCAGTTATTCAAATGCTTAACAGTGCTGAAGTAGGATGGAGTGGAAAGGAATGGATTACCTGGTGTTAGGTTTACACTCTCCTTCCTTTTGTTGTAATGTAGTCCAAAGGTGTCTTGACCATTTTGACACCTTACAGAATATCATGTTGGTCTACAGCGTTGAAGACATCATGATCATCAGGCTGGATGAGCCGGAAGGGGCAAGAATGCTGGAGGATGAGTTCTAGGACACAGTAAATAAAATCTAATGAAGATTCAGGGACTTGCCACATCTGTAAAGATTTTAGGGGCCTGAGGCCAATGAAATACTCCCTTTTACGTGAAATCCTTTCCAAAGTAAAAGACACACTATTATCAAATTATTGTATCCTATTGTGGAGGAAGGAACTCAGTGCTTGAGAGATCACTTTAGGCTTGGGGGTAGCCTGTTCCCCACTTGTAAATACTACTGTGTCCACATGACAAGTGGCACATACAGCTGGCATTACACAAGACCATTAGCTTGAGTGGTGCCTACAATGGGGAAGGGCCCTACAACAAGGTCAGGCTGTGGTGCAAGTGGCCCTGCCACCATGTAGGGTCTGTCAGTGGTGAGAAAAAAGGTACATTGAACTCTAACCTGGAGCTGTTATCTCAACCCTTGACCTCCTGTGTTCCTGAGAATAGAAGTCAAAGCGAGGAGTCACCGTCTTGCAGGAAGCGATTGAAGCTGGTATCAGAGGAGGTAGGGCTGCTTTACTTGAAAGGGTAAAGAGAAGTAAATGTGGTACCTAGCTGGTCCCCTTGGATGTAAGACTCAGTACTCTTGTGGTCAAGGAGGGTGCGAAATGGAGAAATATAGAGGTTCTAGTCTGACACAGATATGATGGCCAGCCATTAGATTCTCCAGGGAAGGAAGTCTGTGTTCTGTTTCCCAGGTGATCACTAAGACCAGCACAGGTGGTGGAGGGGGTGTGATAAGTATTAATTGTGTCTTCAAGACCAGCTGCAGGGGTGAGGTCTGCTGCACATTCCACTACCCTCCATTTGTTTTTTCAGTACTGGGATTGAACCTAGGGCCTTTGTACTGAACTACATCCCCCAGACATCAGACCACCCTTTTTTAAAGACAAGGTCTCAGTATGTAGTTCAGGCTGGCCTTGAACTCACTGTGCAGCCCAGGCTGGCATTGAACTTGGAACAATCAGAGATAGTACATGAAGCCCTTACAGTATCTGCCAAGGAATTAGCTTACAACAAATGATATTTTTTAAACAAATTACATTTGTTTTTATTTAGGTCTTCTTTCTATTTTTTTTTTTATATATGCAGCCTATTCTTTCAAGGAAGAAAATGATTTTGATCAATACTTTCCCATTAAGATTTTAGGGTCTTAATATGTCCATTCTTCCTAGAGAAATTCTATTTTACAAAAAGGGAGAGCTGTTATGTCTGAATAAAAGAAGAACATATTGATGGTAGGTGCTTGGAGGGGACAAGGACCCTTGGATTAACTCCATAAAGGACAATATTCTTTAAATCTGAGTAGGGGATAGTCTTCCCACTTTTAGTGAAGAAGAAAGAGAATACTCTCCATTTAAGGAGAACTCCCCCCACCTCCTTCCCACCATCTGCCTTGAGAAGAGTTTGCCTACATCTTGCTTTTTTCAAGTGGGACAACTGAAATATCTTCTAGCTATTTGTCCCAGTAGTTCAATGTATATTCTTGGTTATATCAAATATTTGATATTTTAGAAAATCAGCCTTGTTAAATTAAAGTGGATAAGATGGCATTTTAAGGTCACCTTGGTATGATCAAACATGATGCTGACATTTACAATCCATTTCCATTGCTTCTCACATGTTTCCTTGTCAGTTAAATCCACTCTTCAAGTTTAAAGGAGTTTCAAATCTAATAATGCAATTATAAATATTGTGCCGGAATCACTAACTACCCCCTGATTTCCATGCTGGTTACAAAATCTTCATACATCCTTTTCTTATCATTTAAGAAAATAGAAATAGTTTTATTAATAATGTTACTTGTATAAGTAGAAATAAGTATACATCTTACACGTTTTATATGTCCCTTAAGTTTATGGTTTTTGTTCATAGAAAAAAACCAACAAAATAAATTTGTGTATTAAAAACAGAAATCTAGAAATGAAGTCATATTTTCAGGGGCTCCCAAGGCACGGTGCTCTAGAATGAAACATTGGCACTCTCAGCTTCTACCTTCATCTCACCCTTTCTTCAGACACCCCCAATTTCTTCTTCCCCAGTAGCTGCTCCTCCTCCACTTCCTTCTTCCCTCATGCTGCAGGGTGTCCTAGCCATGACCTGAGACCTCCACGACTAGAGGGAAGAAAGATCTTTGCCTTTTGTCTCCTGCAGCTTGGCCTCATCCCAGCCTTTCTCACTGGGGAGCTGGGAAAGTCATGCCAAGTACCTTGAATGAGAGGGACCTCAAAGTGCAAGGCTGTGACCCACCAGGGTGAGGGTTCTTGTTCTTTTCCTGCCCACCCTCACCCAACCCTCTTATCCTCTCATTTTAACAATACATTATAGTAACTATTTACATACCATGTATACTTTATTAGGCACACATACATTGAAATGTATAGATTACTTCTCCGCCCTAATACTGTGTATATCATTTCATTTATCTCTTTGATTATATTAAGATATTTGTTTCAAAATCTTTAGTAAATGTAATGTGTATACATCTCCAGACTGCGTGTGAATGTATTTTGTTGCTGGAATTTGACTACTTTCTTGTGTTTTTAATGTATTTTGATCTCTCATTGAAAACCAGGCATTTAAAAGAAAAATCAACTCTACTAGCCTTTACGTTTTGTTGTTGAATAGTTTTATTAATTATTGGATCCTTGAGCCTTGAGATAACTCCAGGGTAGGTGCTCAAGAGCTGAGGTCTTCTGTTAAGATGTTCTGTTATATTTCTCTGATATAATCTTTTGCTCCCAGGTGTCCATTGATTTTTTTCCCATTGATGTTTAATTCCTCTGTAATTTTAATACATCACAGAACCTGCCTCTCCCTTTTCTACCTTCCAGCCTGGGAGCCAAACTATGCTGTTCTTCCCATGTTATCTCCAAGCCGGAGAAACAGACAGTGTGATAAAAATATACAATGAAATAGGGTGGGTAAGACTATGAGAAAAAATGAGAATCAAGTTGTGTCATATACTAGTACAAATTCTCATTGTTGAGTGCAATCATGGCATGGATATGTAATGTACCAATAAAGATTTTAATTAAAAAATATACAATGAATGTTTAAATTTAAAAACTCATTACAATAGAAGGGACATTGCCATTAATCTTTCTCCAAGTGCTCACTTTCTCCTCCCACACACTTCTCCTGCTATGCTTGCTGTTTTCAGAAGCAGTTCTGGAAGTCCTCTTCACAACTGCCTTTATATGGTGCAATAAAATCTACCGCGAATGCTGTGCTCTGTCGTCCACTAGAAAATTACAGAGGACTTTACAGAAGGTTTATTCACTCCATCTGATGCCGTATGACCTCTGGCTCTTTCCCAAAGGCAAAATGATCACAAAAGATCAACCTTTAGAATTAATTTAGGACATCGAGGCAGCTCCAATAGTACAATGAAAGACATTCTTGAAAGAGGATGTATAGAACTGGTTCAGAAAATGGTAAGAAAAATGAGACACGTGTGTTAAAAGTGAAGGGTAGTGTTTGGAAGAAGAGTAGTGGCAGTGTGTTTTTATGGTAATACATTTAAAATATTTAAACATTCAGCTTATTTTTGTTTCACACCGTGTAGACACTGTATCAGTCTCAGGCTAGATTTGTCACTGAAAACAGTTGATCACTGGAAACAGCCCTTAATGGCTTAGGGAAAGTATTGGAAATTGGATGACATCTCTCAAGCACAGTGTACCATGCTGTGGAGAGGGGAGGTCAAGGGCAAATGATGAAATTATCTTAGAATTTCCTGTCATTTTGCTCTGCTTTTTTTTTTTTTTTTTTTGAGACAGGGTCTCTCTTTGTAGTTCAGGCTGGCCCTGAGCTCAGCCTCAAACTCACATCACAGCAATCCTCCTGCCTCTGCCTCCCGAGCGCTGGGATTACAGGTGTGAGCCATTACGCCTGGCACTGTAGTATGTGGTACTGATTGCTGCTGGGCATGAGTCTCCACACCCAGTATTGTATGTAGTTGCCGGGGAATCGAACCTGGGCCCTTGTGCTTGTAAGACAGGTGTTGGAACCACTGAGCTAAATCCCTGGCCCTTTCTTGTCATTTTGAAAGTTGCTTCTTTTCTCTTTTTTTTGAGGCAGGGTTTTTCTGTATAGCCCAGGCTGGCCTCAAACTTGCAATCTTCCTGCTTCAGCCTTCTAAGTGCTTGGATTACAGGTATGCACCACTATGCCAGGCTGACTGTTGCTTTTTCTTGATTAAGCATTCACTTGATCACTATACATCTTTGGTTTCCAGGGTGTCTAGAAGTTGATTTTATTTAACAGTTTATTTGATGGGGAACAAGGACCCAGAGCTCCTAGTCATCTCAATAATATCTAAACTCCTTTTATTTATGGCAAGCTGATTTTGGTTGGCTTTAAATGGAATTCTAGAAATTTTATTGAATAGAACTTTTTTTAGGAAGGAATCAGGGAAAATTGGACAGACACACTTACATTTGAAAGGCAGTTTCTACAGTGGTTTGTCCAACTTCAGATCAATCATTTTATCAAAGATGGTCTAATTCCATCTGGGAAGGATTTTGGATGTGATGAATACTTGGGTTTTTAGGAGCAAAGATATATTCTTCCTGGACCCTTGGTCTGTTTCTGAGCACCCCAAGTGAACCTGAACAGTTCACCCCCAGGATAGATAAGGATGTTGTAAAATGCTTCAGTGTAGAGTAGGAAGGCGAAAGTGGGTGAAGCTTATAGGTCCCAAGAGTCTGCCCACACCAGCCATCTAGTTTGCCAGACAGATCTCATCATTGAAACCCACATTTCCTTTTGAGAAAGTAATAGGGCTTTTATTATCAAAACAAGAAATCATCAAAAGACACAAATAAATGAGTTGTTTTGATGATTTTAGACCCTAGGGTCTATCTATGAAAACGGCAGTTTCTTATGCAGATAAGATGTAACAGAAACCAACAAACAGCATTTATGTGACACAGTATTTAAGACAATGAAAGAACAGGTACACGTGTTGAGAATCAGAAAGACAGTTTGGTTCTTTCCTTGAGTAATTTGTGCATTAAGGATATAATGTTTGCTTTGGTGAGAAATAGTTTCAAACAGAAAAATTTTGAATACTTCTATTCCCTGCTGAACTCCTACACCTGCCCCAAAGTTTCGGGATTCGACATCAATGAGGACATCAAAATCAGGTGTCACTAGGGTCACATGAACCCTAAATTACCATCTTCTTTACTTTAAACATTGTTCACCATTCACTTACCTATATTAACTCAGTAGATGACACTTTCTTCCTTTGGATGTTTCAACCGAATTGAAGTTGAACGCATCATAAAGTGAAAAATGAGTGTTTGTTTTCTGGCACATGAAAGAGAAACATCTCTCCAATAGCAGTGGCACAGGAAGCCCCACATTAAGTATTGGCTGCAAACTCGGGATGGTGGTGCTTATCTTTAACCCAGCATTCTTGTAGGATGAAGCAGGAGGAGTGCAGGTTTGAATCTACTCTGGCAGCTTAATGAGTTAGCCAGACCCTGTCTCAAAATGGAAAAGTAAAGAGTTGAAAATGTACTTTGATGCAAATTCCTGTGTTCATTCCCCAGTAACTTGCCCCTCCAATAACCAACCAGCCTTCTAAACAGATAAATAAACAATATCCCAAAACTACCTGTAGAACAAAATGATCCAACAAATCAACCAAAAAGCAAGGAAATTTCACTTTTCAGTGTAGGAAGAAGAGCTCCTGCTACGTTTGGATTTTAACCACACCCTGGCCTCCAGTAGATTTTAGATCTCCTAACTGACAAGGTTGGAGCATGTACCAACATAGTCAAGAGGGCCAAAATTATCTAAGCTGGTCAGTGAGGACCTCTACTCCTTGAAATCATTACTTACATTGACAGTAAGAGAATTAAGAGGCAGGCCAGGGATTTATTTCAGGAGTTCCAGCGCCTGCCTTGCAACTGTAAGGGCCCAGGTTCGATCCCCAGTAACTGCACACAGTACTGGGTATGGAGACTCATATCCAACAGCAATTAGAACCACATACCACAGTGCTACATGTGGTGTCTCATGCCTGTAATCCTAGTACTTGGGAGGCAGAGGCAGGAGGATTGCTGTGAGTTGGAGGCTGAGCTCAGGGCCAGCCTGAACTACAAAAATTGAGACCCTGGGGCCAGGGATTTAGCTCAGTGGTTCATACCACAGTGCCGGGCATGGTGGCTCATGCCTGTAATTCCAGCACTTGAGAGGCAGAGGCAGGAGGATTGCTGTGATGTGAGTTTGAGGCTGAGCTCAGGGCCAGCCTGAACTACAAAAGCAAGACCCTGTCTCAAAAAATCTAAAGAGAGAGAGAGAGAGAGAGAGAGAGAGAGAGAGAGAGAATTAAGAGGCAAGAAAATCAAAGAAATGTAGTACAGAGATGTAAAAGAAAAGAATTAAGAGGCCTAGGTTTTGAAACTTTATGAATGCTATTTACTTAGTAAAAAATGATCAAAATCCTGGGTGAAGGGGTAGGTGAGGTAGGAAAGAGGAAGTTTATGAAAGAATTGGGATGTGTTTTTGTACACATTCCAACTCCCCATAATGAATGCAATCATTATATATTACAAATATGTACCAGGAAACATCTCTATCACTGTTTTAATGTAAACACCTTGGTGTAGCTCAGTGGAGCTAGAATATGATAGACTTTTCCTAAGTAGGTACAACTTCCTAGAAACACACAACTGTGCTTTTCTCGAGTAGGATTTCAATTCTTTACGAACCCCGTGTATTAGTGGTTGTGCTAATTACTTTGCAGGTTATATGTCTCTTGTCTTCTTGTTGACTTATAGATATTTTGGATTTGAATTCAGGATAAGCAAAAGCTGCTGATTTGTGAAAAATTTCAAGGGAATTTTTAGGTTCAAGGATGAATATTGTTCAATGGCGTTTTCCTGTTAAGTATCTACCAGTTCTTTGAAAAGTGCTAACTTCATGTTTGGTAGCACATGGCTATGCTGACTCTGCTAAGCTGGATGACAAGACCATCTGCTGTCAAGGAAAAGGTACAGTGTTTCATAAATCTCCACGTCTGCCCAGGTCCTCCCAGGCCCTGTTCCTAACCACTGTGCTGCACTGTGTCTGCTTCTAAGGCTCTGCAATCCAAGGAAGTATTCTTCATCTTGTTGTATATTCAAAATACCTGAATAGCATTTAAAACTATAATAGAGTGGGGAGTACACCTCAGTTGTAGAGTGCTTGCCTAACATGTGAAGATCTGGGTTTGATCTCTAACACTGCAAAAGAAGAAAAAACAAAACAAACAAATAACAACTAATCATTTCCAGTCCTGGACATTTCAGGGGGATGAACTGGATGAAAATTCCTGTTCTGGATCTTAAGCGCAAGTGTTACTTTATTTACAAGTTAAAATAAAAATAAACCCAACCACTGAAAATTCTGCAGTGGCATTTTAATGGACAGTCTGGGTTGACACTTAGTTACACTGAAAACAGTAGTTATTAACATGAATATCCAATTACTCCCTGCAGAGATCACAACACTGGTCATTTATATTAGATAATTAAAAGAATAGTTCTACAGTGAAGGGAGAGATCTGTGGAAGAAAGAACCTAAACAGTACTTACAGGCAGATCTAATCTTACTTGAGGATGATTTCTGATAATCAAAGCAGCAAAATCACAGGATGTCCTCATTTGGAAGACAAGGGAACCCAACTGAGCACATCAATGATACAGAGAGGACTGATGTATCAAGTAACAATTATAGTCAAAGGATAGATTCCACAGAACTCTTCCTATGAGTTTCTCTAAGGCAAATACTTAGATGTGGAATCTCTGGTCTTTATTAGTTATCTCTAGCATCTGTCATTTACTTCTTACACTGCTATTATTAAGGTTCAGATCCATGATGTCCTCCAAAAGCCTCGCATATTTGAAAGTTCATTGGGTTATGGAGACCTTGTACTCCAACTAGTGGAGTATTAGTACTAGACCTTGTACTAGTGGATTCATCTACTGATGAGCTCAGTAACTGGATATGCTCCTAGGAGGTGGGGCCTGGCTGGAGTTGAGTCTCTGGGGCAATGTGACTTGTTAGGTTAGATTCTTGCCCTTGGCTCCTTCCTTTGCTCTCTGTTTCCTGGCTGCCATGTGATGAACTGCTTCCTTCTGGGCCTTTTCACTCCTCATTTCTGCCAGGGAGCCAGCTGACCATGGACTGAACCCACTGGAAACTGTGAGCCACATACTCTCCTCTAAGTTGTGGGTGTCAGGTGTTGTGTCCCATCCATGGACAAGTTACTGAGACACTCAGTTTCAACAGTTTTCCCAGCTCCCTGCCCCCTGGTCAGTGTTTGATGAGATGTTTATCATCTTCATACTTGTGAAAACATTGCTTTTGTTTTAATTTTAATTTGTATGATTACTGGTGAGATTTTAGTCATTTGAGATTTTGAATTGCTTATTTACATACTTTGACCATTTTTTATTGGATCATCTTTTTATTGATTTATAGGTATCAATATATGTTTCTGATAGTAAATACTTATTGATTATATGAACTTTTTTGTGTTATAATAGGAGTGCTATTTATTTTTTATATTGTGTCTGTATTGGGCTTTCTTAATAGTTTTAGTAATTTATGCATTCTCCTAGGTTTTCTACCTTGATAATCACTTTGTGCATCATAACAATTTATAAATATCATAAGCACATATTTTAAACAGACTTTGTGGTTAAGAGCAGTAGTAGGCTCAAGCAAAGTTGAGTGGAAGTTAAAGTTTCTGCATGTTCTGTTTCCATACAGGCATAGCTCTTCCATTAGCAACATCCCTCAACAGAGTTGTTACAATCAGTGAACTTACCTTGACACATCATTAGCACTTCAAGTCTGTAATTTATGTTATGCTACCCTCGTGGTATTGTAGATTCTGTTTGGACAAATATGTAATGATATATCTACCAGTGTACTTGTTACTGGAGTCCTAGGCCAGATGTTGACAAGGGGCATCTCAACAAATAAGGGCTGGGTACTTCCCAATGTAATGGAAAAAGTAATGGAGAAAAACAAGAAAGGAGCTTTACTCAGTATATCTATACTGGGAAGACACAGGATCCAAGTCTGTCCCTCTATCTTTGGAAGGTAAGCCAGAACTCTAAGCTTATAGGAGGGTAGGGGAAGGAATTATGCATATTAAGCAGTCCTGGTCAAAATGTAGTCTAGCTGATCATTTTGGGAGGGTCGAGGGGGTCCTTGTCATGATAAGCAAATTACTGTTGCTAGTTAGGGTAGTTTTGACTTTTGTCCAAGAATATTTACCTATCATCTCTGTTCTTGGAATCCAAGGTAACTACAGTAGAGACTGACTAAGAGAAAGGACAGCCAGAAGGAAGGCAGAGATGCCAAGTTTATAATCCTGCTTTTAGTCACCCAGCAGCCCCAATTTAAGTGTCAGTACTTCTTAGCAAAAGCAGCCTCTAAGCCTTTGTTACAGTTTCACTGCCCTAGAAGTCTTTTGTGCCAAGGCAGGAGGATTCAAGTCTCACACCAGTGTGGGCAACTTAATGAGATCCTGTTTCAAATAATAGAGGGGGTGGGAATATATAGTTTAGTGAGATATTGGGTTCAATCTCCAGTATCAGTGACACACTCTCTTTCTGTCCTCTGTGCTTTGTTTAGTTAAGTCTTGGCAGCCATCGACTGATTGGTACTGTCTCCATTGATTGATTGGTACTGTCTCCATAGTGTTATCTTTGCATAGCATCACATAGTTGGCACTGGACAATGTGGGGTCCTTCCCATTGGCTTTTTACTTAGTAATAGACATTTAAGGCTTCTTCTTGCTTCTCATGGCTTTAGAGTTCATTTCTTTTAGCACTGAGTGATATTCCTTTGCCAGGTTGTACTACAGATTATCTATTCATTTATCTAATGATGAATGTCTTGGTTGCTTCTAAGGTTTGGCAATTATGAATAATGGTGGTATAGACATTCAGGTGTAGGTTTTTGTGCGGACTTACGTTTTCAGTTCATCTGGATAAAACATTAAGAATTAGGCTTGCTGGGTTGATTGGACATGTAGTTTTATAAGAAATTGCCAAACTCTTTTCCAACATGGCTGTACCATTTT
The DNA here is from genome assembly GCA_004026965.1 of Petromus typicus. NCBI lineage: Eukaryota > Metazoa > Chordata > Mammalia > Rodentia > Petromuridae > Petromus > Petromus typicus. The sequence continues at coordinate 27,932 of PVIR01012773.1, read as the reverse complement.
GCATCCCTACCCACAGTGAATGAGAGTTCCCACTGCTTCATATGTTGAACAGCATTTGATGTTGTTAGTGTTTTGGATTTTGACCACTTTCACTGGTATATAGTGGTACTTCCTTGGTTTAATATGCAATTAGCTTCCTCCCTTTGTGTCTCTGTGTGCTTCTGGGGATCAAAGTCAAGGCCTTGCACGTGCTAAGCACACACTCTACCAATTAAGTTACATGTATATTTTCTTTGGTGAAATATCTGTTCAGATCTTTTGCTGATTTTTAAATTGGTTATTCATTTTCTTAGCATTGGATTTAAAAATTTTTGGTATGCTTTGGATAACATTTCTTTATCAAACATTTTTTTTTTTGGTACTGGGGATGGAACTTAGGACTTTGCAAGTATGACACTATTAAACCTCTGGCTTCTCTCAAATGTGTTTTGCAAGTATTTCCTCCAAGTGTGTTCCATTTCTTATCCTAGTGTTCCTTATATTTATATATATATATATTCATATTTATATATATATATATATTCATATTTTACTGGCTAGAACATTCAGTGCAATGTTACGTATAAAGGAGTAACCAGTATCACGACAGGCATCTTTCAAATGCCCCATCTCCTCATGCCATTGCATAGAGGTTAGGATTTCAACACACACGTTTTTGAGGAACACAACCATTCAGGTCACAGCATGGACCATGCCAGACCTGGAAATTTTTGTGAACATTTTGTTTCTCACGTTTGATGTCTGCCACCAAACAATATTCATGCGTTCTGTCAAGCAGTTACAGAGAGGGGACAGCTGGTCATTACTCAGCTTGGTGTATCAAAAAGATATTTTTGAAAATATACAATCTTTGAGGATTTTTATGCTTTAGACAACTTTGGCTTTGAAAACTCTGTATATCTTAAAAGCAGTTTCACTATGTCAGTAGTTTCCTGATTGATAGCCAATGCCCTGAGCTCACGGAGACATTAAAAATGTGGCATGGGAAAAGAAAAAAAAGGACTTTACAATATTGGATTCTGAAGCAGTAAGTAATCTGTTCATGGCTTTCCTTCCTGTTACTAAGGATTTTTCTCTTTTCTCCTGAATGGTCTGTATTTTATTACATTCTAGACTTGGACATACCAATAAAAATATACTTTTTTTCCTCTGGTTGCCAGAATCTTATCTCTCGACGTGGGCAGAATTATTGGATAAATGTAATTTTGTTTCCAATGGAATTTTAAAACCACAAATTGAAAAAAATCACAATTGCCTATAAGTAAGAATATTCAGGTAGGGCATTGATGTGTGACAGATATTTCGTAAGGGTGACAGGGATGATTGTGTGCTGTGGTCTCTGAAAAGGGGGATCAGATCAGTTATAGAGAGAGGGGACGAGAAGCAAGGGCTGTGTGTGATGTGGAGAAGCAATGAGGTGGAATGTGAATAATTTTGGGAAATAAAAGAGATTATTTTTACTGAGTATGGAGAGGTGGTATTATTTTCTCTAAGCAGAATGTCCTGTGAGTGCTGTGCTAGGGTATCTCCTTGTTATGGTTTGAGTCTGGAATGTCTCCCATGAACCTCATGTGCTCAGAGTGGAGCGTTCAGAAGGTGAATGGATCGCGGGGCTACTGCACTCACTGGTGGGTTAATGCGCTAAGAGGTGACGGCTCCGTGTGCCTAGCGAGTAGGGACTGGTTGGAAGAGGCGGGTCGCTGGAGCTGCGGCCGAGGAGGGCATAGCTCTCTCCCAGGTCCTCCGGTGCTCTCTCTGCTTCGTGGTTGCCGTGAGGTGAGCCGATTTCCTCCTAGGCCCTCCCCTATGCGAGTTCTGCCTCTGGACCTGCCTGTCACGGATGAACCTGTGAACCCGAGTGAACTTCTCCTCTTTTAAGTTGTGGATGCTGGATGTTGTGTCCCCGCAATGATGAACTAGCTGACACACTGCTCTGACGAGTAGATTAAGGAAGGTAATGGCTCACAGCACAAGTGTATTTCTTGCTCAGTAACGGTGTAGGGTCAATATTCAGGCTGTTAGAGTGGCTCCCCCGGGGTTGCCTTGGTTAACCAGTTCATTTAGGAACCCAGGCCCCTTTCATACATAGCTCTGCCACTTCCTAGAGCAAGGGCTATTTTATTTGATGTGTTGGAGAAGTACTAGAAGTAAACAATTTAAGGTTTGCGGATATCTTGGTTGTCACATGTACTTGATGTTACCATTACATGATGAAAATAGCACAGCTGATAAGTAAATTAAGAATGTAGCTGTGTTTCAATGAAACATTATTTCTGAGAAGAGGCAACAGGCTGAATTTGGTTCTTGAGGTACAGTTTGCAGACCTTTGGCCCAAAGCACTGTTGTACTCTCTGTACTGAGGAGAGAAAGCAAGGAGAGTGGATGAAGAAGTGTGGGAAGTGTCCAGGGACTGGTCTGGAAAATAAAATGCCAAACTGCTTTCAGCTTTCACTGGGTTGAAGTCAACCACATGGCGATATTTGATTGCTAGCTGTGTGTACAAGAGGGAGAGAAGATTATATTAGTGAACGGGGGGCAGTCTTTGTCATGTACAGCACGGTAGAAAGTCTGGAAGTAGAATTTAAAGTCCATCCTCAAACTATCCGACAATGTTCTCAACATAGGGCTCCAAAAGAATCGCTTTGTAATCGGACTGACCTGAGTTTGGATCCTAACTGTGTACTTTTATGTAATTTGTTGAACCAATTCATACTTCCATTTTTTACACCCCTGGAAAATGAGGATATTTATGGCTATTTTTAGAGTCATTGAGAATGTTAAATAAAAGAAAAACTTCATTAGTGCTCACTAAGTATTACTTAGTATCATTATTATTTGAATAATAACTTACTTTAATTCATTGGAGAGTATATGGAATGCATTCCTGTGGGCTTAAATCCTTGCTAACTACTTATTGTGTAATCTTTGATAAGTTATTTAACCTCTAGGTATTTCCATTTTTGTTTTTAAAACTATGAGAACAATAATATCTGTACTATGGGTAGTTGTGATGGTTAGATAATTTACCATATGTGAAATTAGAAATGCTTGGGCTGGGGATTTAGCTCAGGGATTCTGGCACCTGACTCGTAAGCACAAGGTCCCAAGTTCGATCTCCAGTACCACACAAGAACAATTATAAATTCTTGATCTTAATGCTCAATCAATGGTATCTATAATTATTATTTTGATACACTGTTTCCGAGTGGATGAGACAGTTATTACTATTGATATTTAAAATAGTCAGTAAAATAACATCAGTGCATTAATTCACTGAGCAAGTTTTGAGTGTCTGTGGGCCAAATTCTGAGCTAGGCTTTGAAGACAGAAATGGTGAGTAAGGCTGGATCCTGTTACTATCTTTGTGGAGCTTATGGTGTGTTTGTTAATAGGCACAGATTCCTTTTCGAGCAGTCTCTGCAGTGAGTGCTTTTAACATGTCATCTAATTTTATTGTTTGCAATAACTGTGAATTAGATTTTATTGTCTGTATTTTACAGACAAGGCAACAGATTTAGAGAATGTAAGTGATTTGCGCAAGGTCACAGCGCTGGTAAAGGGTAGAGATGATATTTGAAACTATGTCCTTCAAATTCAAATGCCAGTGCTCCTAACAGTCATGCTGTGCTGTCAGATCTGGCCACATACAAAGATTTGCTTAGCAAAGTGTGCCCTGTTTAATGGGAACGTAGGTGGGAGGTAGGGGAGGAGGACGCTGTGAGGGTGAAGGTGGCCTCTTGGCCTCTCTGGGAATTCAGTTCCATCTCTGGACCATTTATGACAGCAAATTCCCTCTCTACTTGGATGACTTCAAACATCCCCCCAGGATTAGAAACATGTAATCTTATCAACCAGGTTTGGTTTCCATCTGCAGGAGTGCTGGGCTTTTCAATTTAACCACTGGCTTAAAAAAATGGGGAAAAAAATAACACAAAGAAATCTACTGTCTCTACCCTTCTTTAAAATGATGAATGCTTTTTAAAGGCAAATCCATCATTGGTCACTTGAGGGAGGAAATGTCAAGAAAAGTTATGGTTTGTTAGCTTTTACTTCTTGACATTATACAAGAAAGTAATTGAAGTACAACAAATGCCATGTTGTTTTACCTCATCTATTTATATAGCAATCTGACAAGATGAATATATATGTTACTGTGAATTTGGAGAAAAAGAGACATAAGCTCTATGATTCGTTCTATTGTCTTATCTGTGCTGATCAAATGTGCCTTCCTTCAGCAAAACACACAGCAGAGAAACTGGTACTCGTTCACATTCATTCCCGGGTATTAAATGATTGAACTCATTTTACCTCCTCCGTCCCATTAGCCTCTTATCTCACACTCTTAGGGTTTTAACATAGATGTATAATAAAACATGCACAAATTCAATTCTATCCAACAAATATTTATTTAGCAGTCACTGTGCAAAAGACACTATGCCAAACAGAGATGTCATTATTTCACAATCTGTGACAATTCAAATGCAGCCCAGACTAAACAATACCATTATGGCATTTGTGAAAAAAGTCTGCTAAGCAAATCAGCAAGGTGTGTCATACTTGGTTTTATGCTATGCTCCTGCAAACCCAAATGTAAGTCAGGTTTCACATTCACAAAGACAGCTTATTGTTCAAAGAATTTTATAGTAATGTTTCCAGAGAATATATCACTAACAAGTACAAATTTTTAATCTGGCTGTATAAAAGTCGAATGGCCACTTTTTGATAGATATTATATGACTAGTTACTCTGAAAAATCCCAAGGCTTGTTTCTATGACACCCATGATCTCTTTGTGGTTGGATAGTCTGGTTGTCAAGCAACTTAAATAGAAGAGATGTGCGAAATTATTGTTTTTTTCTTTTGAAAGGTGTCAGCTACAAAACAAAGGTGTAGCGCTGCCTTCTGTGTCCTGAGTTCTCTCCAGTGCTCAACGTAGATTTCAGGGAAAGGAAAGAAATACAAAAATCTGTTGAATGGGAGAAGGCGAGGTGAGCTTTCTCTTTTTATTTTGCTGACATTACTTTGGAGAATTAGCTGGTATCTCAAATGAATTGATCTAGGGGTATTACTTTAAAAATCATAAAACAAGGTCTCCTGTGGAATATAGTAATATGATATTACTGCACATTTTGTTACTCTGTTTTTTGTTGTCCATTTGTTGAAATTATTTCCCTTGCAAAGGTTCCTGTGTACATATAAATGGGTTAATAGATCTGATCCCAGACAGTTTAAATTATATGACCATCATATTGTCAGTACTGTACAGTACAGAATTTGGCTTTGATTAAAGAGAGGTCTAGCTTTGCCTTCAGCTTCTGAATGGTAATCTATGTTTTGGCTGATAGAAGTATCTTGGTTTGGAGTCCAGGCTGGTCACATCAGATTTCGGGATGGTGCCAGCCATTATACCCAGTAGATTCAGTGTGGGTCATCTCAGAAAAGTCAGCCATCTGCTTTAATTGTGGGAATTTGTATCACATGGTATCAGTTGACATGGAGACAGAATTTAAAAACTTGAGTGATCACTCAATCAAACAATCATGCAAGCAAGCCTATGTAAATGAGCCCCCAGTGAAAACTCTGAATTTTGATGCTTGAAGGAAACTGGAGGTGCTTTTCACATTTTGGCATAGATCAAGATCAAGAAGAAAAAAAAAAAAATACCAGGAAGGTAACACTCTCTGGGATGGGACGCAGCATGCTTTGTGTCTGTAGCCCTCCCAGATTTTGCCGTACATATCTCCTCCTCGGCTATAGCAAACACAGCCATAGAGACAGGTCTCGGGGAGGTTTGCATATCCTTTCAGTGAGCTATCAGTATGGGGTGGTTTGGCGGGGAAACAATTCAAGTTTGTAGCTGGTGTCAGAAGTGAAGGGAGTTTTGGGCCGGGGATTTAGCTCAGTGGTTCCGGCGCCTGTCTTGCAAGTGCAAGGGCTCAGGTTTGATCCCTGGTAACCACATACAATACTGGGCATGGAGACTCACCCCAGCAGCAACCAGTACCACATTCCACAGTGCCGGGCGTGGTGGCTCACGCCTGTAATCCCAGCACTCGGGAGGCAGAGGCAGGAAGATTGCTGTGATGTGAATTTGAGGCTGAGCACGGGTCCAGCCTGAACTATAAAGTGAGACCCTGTCTAAAAAAAAAGAAGTGCAGGGAGTTTGGGATATCGTTTCTTCTCACCAGTGTAGTTTGGCTATATGGGCTGAAAGGGGCTTATTGATGATATTCAGATATGTCCATTTGTACAAGGCCATGATATCCCACCTACAGATTCCAAAACAACCTCCCTCGGCGGTACTTGTAAAATAGTCTATCAGGTTTAGAGAAACAACATTAGATAGACTTATTTTTCTAAAAATTCTTCTTTGTTGGTACATTATGAATACACACCATCATCACATTCAACATTGAGAGTTTGTACCAGAATATGATGCGACTTGATTCTCATTTTTCCCCTTTCCCCACTCATCCTGTAATCTCTCATCCCCTATATACATAAGCTTTGTTTCCCTTTTTAAAAATTATCATCACACTCTTTCCCCCCTTGTTATTTACCTCTACACCCTCTTTCCTTTTAAATATTTTCTATTTCACAGTATCAACTATGTATACTAGAACTCATTTACATCTTCATTTTTCTTATACCCGAGAAAAGATATGACATTTACACATCTGTGACCTATTTATTTCGCTCATGAGGATGTTCTCAGGGTATATCCATTTGAGTATGAGTGACACAGTCTTATCATTTTTAATGGCAGAATAATACTCCATTCTATAAAAGAACCACATCTTCCTTATCCAGTCTCCAGTTGAGGGACATTTGGGTTGTTTCCAAGATTTAGCTATCACAAACTGAGCTGCTATATGTATATTTATATGAGGGGATTTTGATATGACAGAGTTAATATTACTAACCAGTGTAAAAAATATCAGTCAATAGATAGCATGGGAAAACTGATTGACCTCTGTCTGTGAAGAAAAATAAGATTAGATTTCTAATACATCTTAGATGAGACTTAACTCTAGATACATTAAAGACTGTAGCTAAGGGCTGAAACGATGAAAGATAAAAATAAAATAAAAGTCTATGAGAACATTTTTGTGAATTTAGAGCAGGGATGTAGAAGCCAAAATTAAAGATTTACCTTCAGTGAAGAAGATCATGTACAGGACCGGGGAGTTAGCTCAGTGGTTCCGGCACCTGTCTTGCAAGCACAAGGCCCGGATTCGATTTCCCAGTTACCACATAACAATACTGGGTGTGGAGACTCATGCCCAGCAGCAACCAGTACCACATACCACAGTGCCAGGCGTGGTGGCTCGTGCCTGTAATCCCAGCACTTGGGAGGCAGAGGCAGGAGGATTGCTGTGATGTGAGTTTGAGGCTGAGCTCAGGGCCAGCCTGAACCACAAAGCGAGACCCTGTCTCAAAAAAATCTAAAAAAAAAAAAGAAGATCATGTACATAGTCAACCAGTGGACAGTGCTTGGGAGGAAATATTTGCAACATCAACATCTGGAATATACAAGGAGTTCTTTTTAATGAATAAGAAAATGATGAGAAAAGATGAATGAGAAATAGATAAACATTTTAAACAGGCAATTTCCAGGTGGGGAAATTGGATGGCTGACAAATACATGAGGAAATGTTGCACCCACTTGCAATCAGAGAAGCAGAGATTAAAACAAGGAGTTACCTCCTCACAGCTATAAGAGCTATGAACATTAAAATGTTGGGGAATACAACTGTTGGAAAATATATGGAGAACTAGCCAAATCTATGCATTACTTTAATAGGTCAAAGCTGTTTGGATGTTTTGGTACAAAAGCAGTAGTATTTAGTCAAATTGTCATGCAATCTAACAATTCTATTCTTGGACAAAGGTCAAGAAAGATGTGTATACACGGGGAATCAAATTAGTAAAAAAATGATACAGGGCCAAGGATTTAGCTCAGAGGTTCCAGTGCCTGCCTTGCAAGTCAAGGTTCCTAGTTCCATCCTCAATAACCACATAACAACAATGCTGGGTGTGGTGACTCACTCCCACCAGAAATCAGTACCAAATACACAGTCCTGGGTGTGATGGCTCACACCTGTAATCCCATCACTCAGGAGGCAGAGGTAGGAGAATTGCCATGAGTTCTAGGCTAGCTGGGCTACATAGTGAGTTGAAGGCCAGTCTGAACTACAAAGCAAGACCCTATCTCAAAAAAACAAAAAAACAAACAAACAAAAAAAACATGCATGCTGTAGTCTATCATACTGTGATTAGGAGCAATGAAATGATCTAACTCATAAGAACACTCTGAATGAAAAAATAAGAAACAGAGTGTGATCCATAGCACAACTCCATGTGTGTAAATTAAAAATACACCAAACAGTGCTATTTTAATTTTCATACATATTTGCCCAAAACAGTGTGCATATCTTCATGGAGGAGGGGGCAGGGGTGGCAGAGTGAAACATGATCAAAAAGGAAATACAATGAAATAAAATAAAGCAAGACAAGTGTTTTCATGGGTATTTGAGGATAGAATAATGTGAAGGAACATGATTAATCAAGGAAAGAGTTGTGTTGAATTTGACTTATTCTAGAATACTTAGGCAGTGTACCTAATAATACTGAAGTAAAGCCACATATAACGTGAATTCTTTAAAAAGAAGTTTTATATCAGGATTGTAAATGAGACATAAGTGCATTTTCCTATAAATGGAAGGTAAATGTAAAAGTAATTACACAGAAACAATATGATGAAATTCCAGCTGGATATGCTGACCTGGATAATCTGAGTCTGAGGTTGACTCATTCTCAGGAAAAAAGACAGATTGACAAATCTAGAGATAGATTAGCACCAGCTTAAGATGTTCCTTTTCTTTATAATTACAAGAGGGGGAAAAAAGTGAGGAGAGAATGTAACTTTTAAATACTGCATTTGAGAAGTGTTTAAAACTATCTGTAAATCTGTGCAGTGCCTGAAATTACCAGTGTTTTGCGTCCCACCCACACTTTGGGTAACACAGGAGTTGAATGTTGCTAAGATCTTTTCCAGCTTTAATTTTCTGAAGTTGTGCAAAAATAGGAAGGCAGGAGCTTGTGGCAAAGAAGAAAAAAAATATCTGGTAGTGAAAACACCAGAGAGCAGACTGAATACACAAGAGAGGAAAGAGGGTTAGTTTGCTAAATTGTTAAGTCATGCTGTTACTGCTGCTACTGAGACAAACCTCAGAAGGCTGAAGCGCGTTTTTCAGAATTTTATAAAACTTTGCAAATGTTTCCTACACACTGAAGATGACCCTAGTGAAAGGCTCTGGAACCAGAGGTTGGTTGATGAGTGCTTCTAAGGGAATGGTTATAAGAATAAAACAAAGGAAAGAAACCTTGGAACTTGTAGTTCCACTGGTCTGTGACTTATTTATCAGTTCCCAGAAAGACACATGATTGAGGAAAGTTGATTCCAAAAGTACTGGGCCAGAAGGAAATTGATACCTATTCCTGAATGACTAGGTGAAAGGAATATAAGCATGGTTCACGCTCTGCAGTGGATGTAGGGGTGAGGCTACCTCTGTCCAAAGACATCTTTGAGAGCAGGAGAGAGAAATGCCTGCTGGGAAGGCAAATCCAAACACCACACTCCTTCTTTGAAGTTTGAACAAGGGTCAGCATGCTTCTGTAAAGGGCAATGGTACATATTTTAGGTTTTGTAGGCTACAGAGGCTCGCTATTTTCCTCATCCATTTCTTGACCTATATTCAGTTTTGCAACTCTCTAAAAATGCAGAAACTTTCTTAGCACACAGACTGTACAGAATTTATGGCAAGTTGAAATTGGCCCATGGACCATTAACTGCTGAGCCCCAAATTAAATTGAATCCTTTTTTTCCTGGTCTTAGTAGGACTTTTTATAAGCTATACCTTTTGAATGCTTCTGTAGACATAAGTGCTACTCAAGAAACTCCATGAGAGAAACAACCACATATTTTGTTTTCTTTTTTTTCCCCTCTGGTCCTCTTTTTTTCTACTACTACTTCTACTAGCATTTTTATTTACTGTGATCCTTTTTGGCCACTCTTTGGGCTAGCTCAAGTTCTGGTAAGTGAAATACTCAATAACTCTATATTAAATAGATGTAAAGCTGTTTTTAAAGGTTTACTGACAAAACATGGGCTTCTGGAGATACAGAAGAGAAAACAGTGATTGTCAGAAGAGAAAACAGTGGTTGTCACCTTCGGCAGGTCCCTGCTACAACAGCAAAGCTTTGTGGTCAGTTCCAGTGATTTCAGGAAGGTGGGAGGGTGGATGATAGAAAGAAAAGTATGCGAGTACTCAGGAAACTTAAGTTTCAGCCCTGGCTTTCCATAACTTTGTGACTTTGGGAAAATCATTTTTTTCCCCCCGTATATCATTTTGCTCTTTATTTTTCAAATAAAGAGGTTGAACTAGGAAATGGCTAAACTCTTCTGTGGTTTGAGATTTAATTGTGGAAAAGAAAACCTGAACTGAGGCTAGAAGAGACAAAGGAAATTGTGCCTATATTTTCGGGTGACTTTGGAAATTGAGTTTCAGGAATTTTGGTAAGAAGTTTTTTTGAAGAAGTGTTAATGAGTAAGAGACACATAAACACAGCGATAATGGAAGGAGGGTTTGCCAGTTCATTATCTTTGAAAGTAATTTAAACTATTCCTTTCAACTGAAGGCAGGCACATTTTAAATTCTTTTGTCAAGAGTTAGTGCTTCACCATATTTATGTTAAGAAAGTTACCTCTCACTAACCACATGGCAGCCATTTGTGACTAGAGAAATTATTCTTTATGTAAATACTGTCCAGTAAATTAATCAGACTTCTACTGAGCATTTATAAATGTCAGGTGCTTAGTTATATGCCTCAAAGATGGAGAACAGATGGTTCTTTCCCTCAGGAAGTTTTAATCTGGAGATACTGAATGAAGAACTATTTAGATCTAACCAGGAAAACAGAAACCCCTGTAAGTATATAAAGTGAGAGAACTTAATGCAAGAAGTGGTTACAAGGATGGTGGGATTGTTGAGATGGGGAAGATGAATTAATGTAGGAGGTGCTGTAGGCCTGTTACTTGGATGAATTATAGAGGCATGTAAGAGTGATTAAGATCTATGATTCAGGAAGTGGAAAGGCCAGAATTTAATGGAAACAGTGTTGAAAAAGTAGGAATAAGGTCAGAACATCTGGCAGAAGATTGTGTACCATGAAGGAGGTTGGAGGATATATTATCTAGTAAGGAAATAGGAAATGTGCTGCTAAGAGCAGCACCAGTGCCACATGGAAGTGAGGTTGGCTGGTGGCTCCTGAGCAGGTGGGGCTAATAATTAAGAAACACCAAAGTAGAACGGGACTTACTGGTAGTCATGGAGATGATAACTGGGCTAAGAGAGACAAGATGATGACATTTAGCCGTCACGGTGACACTTACTTTACCAAATGAAAAATTTTCAGTAACAACCAAGAAGTCCCCTCCTGTAGAGAGTTATGAGCATAGTGATGGAAAATTGTGCCACCAGGGGCAAAACAGATGAGCAGGCAAGGTGAGTGAGGCTGAAAACAATTACTCCCAATAAAATGACATAATCGTTTGTCCATTTTTTTTTTTTTTGCCAGATACGAGTCAGTTTTTTATTATTTGTTATTTTGAGACAGGGTCTTGCTTTAAAGTTCAGGCTGGTCTTGAGCTCAGCCTCCAACTCACAGAAATCCTCCTGCCTCTGCCTCCTGAGTGCTGGGATTACAGGCATGAGCCACCATGCTTAGCACTGTAGTATGTGGTTCTGATTGCTGGTAGGCGTGAGTCACCATGTTGTTGTATGTGGTTATAGGGGATCCAACCTGAGTCCTTGCACTTGCAAGGCAGGCACTGGAACCACTGAGCTAAATCCCTGGCCCATGAGTCAGTTTTTAAACATGAAATCCAATTAGAAGCCAGTTCTATAGGAGGAATGGTCTTTCCACATCACAGATGGTATAAACAGTCATGATTTCACCAGATTTTCCCCAAAGAGACATACGGCTGTTGACCTGAGCAGCTGTTCAGTGGAGAATGAGGTTAGCCAAATATTTCAAGAATTGCTGGACACAGAACGCTAGTTGGCATTGACATCTAAAGGCCCAAAGTGCCACCATAATCTCCCTGTTAGTATCGAGAGAACAGGGTATACATCATCCCTGCTCGCAGTCCAGCTCACAATGACTCCAAAAGCATATGGACCATCTAGTCATCATCTCCTAGGCTCTCAATTGTGCAATTGGGGTGGATATTCTTTCTTGTTGGCTTAACCCATGTTTTTTTTTTTTAGTTTTTTGAGACAGGGTCTCACTTTGTAGTTCAGGCTGGCCCTGAGCTCAGCCTCCAACTCACATCACAGCAATCCTTCTGCCTCTGCCTTCCGAGTGCTGAGATTACAGGTGTAAGCCACCACGCCCGGTTTAACCCACTTTTGATCCTTGGCATATGAGATAGGAATTATCATAGTGGCTTAAGGGAAGTGGAAGGCTCTGAAATAGCCTCCTGCTGTCCAATCCTGGTAAAGACAATTAAAGACATTTCTTTCTATGGGCCAGGGAGTTAGCTCAGTGGTTCTGGCACCTGTCATGCAAGTGCAAGGACCTGGGTTCAATCCCCGGTAACCACATACCATACTGAGCGTGGAGACTCACACCCAGCAGCAACCAGTACCACATACCACAGTGCTGGGCGTGGTGGCTCCTGCTTGTAATCCCAGCACTTGGGAGGCAGAGGCAGGAGGATTGTGATGTGAGTTGGAGGCTGAGCTCAGGGCCAGCCTGAACTACAAAGTGAGACCCTGTCTCAAAAACAAAAACAAAACAAAACAAACAAACAAACAAAAAAACCCCACATTTGTTTCTAAAGGAGATGGAGGAAATTAGTGCCCCTGTAAAAACCCAAGAAGTGAGGGGACAGTTGCCTCTGTCATATCGTCACTGAGTCTGCTTGATGCAAAAATCTGGTCCCTGCAAAATGTGGCCTTTACAAAAACCTGGTGATGAACAATGGAAAACTGCAACTCCATACAGTAGCTGCCTTTGCAGCCCCTTTACCAAATATGATGTCTTTGCTTGAGAAGATTAACGAGTAGATTAATCTATTTCCTGTGACAAAAGACTTCTTTACTAATGAAACATCACACACTCATAGAAGAACTGGGAAGCAAGAAGCCTCCAAAGCAAATGGAAACCCAGGGGTATTGTCCTAGAAAGGTCATCCTAGAAATGTTCTTTCTGCCTGTGCCCTCACTCATAACTCTAGCTGAATTCTGGCAATGACATATTTTACAGCGTGACCCAATTCCTCTTGCCAGGCCATTGCACCCAAGTGAGTACATGATCCCTGGCTAACTCACACGTTGCTCGGCCAGTTAATGGTGATTTGAGTGGGCTGGTGTGGAGATGTGATGAGCCAGGTGAGTCAGTCTCCACTCAGGGATTGTGAACGGGGAGACCAAAGCTGAGCTGCTCACCTATCATGCGCATGAGACAAGGGGGTCATTGAAATAGTTTGGTTATTACAAACACAATATAGTAAGTGTGTAGGATGTAGGAGATTCCTTGAAAGAAGCTCAGGTGAAGAGAGGGAGAGGAACCTTGATTTTTCTTGGCTTTTCCATCCTGATTCCAGTGGGGCTCATTTTTTCTTTGGCTCTTCCTTTGGGGTTCCAGGAGAAAAATGATGAAGTTCCTTGATTGAGTAGGATTAGTTGTAATTCTTCTTGCAACCAAAAAGTCTGCTAAGGATTGAAGCTTGAGGGACATTACTTCCTGTTTGATTTATCACGTACTTCCCTTCTTGTATCATCAGATATTCTCTAGGCATTTTTTTTTTTTTGAGACAGGGTCTCGCTTTGTAGTTCAGGCTAGCCCTGAGCTCAGCCTCCAACTCACATCACAGCAAACCTCCTGCCTCTGCCTCCCAAGTGCTGGGATTACAGGCATGAGCCACCACGCCTGGCACTGGGGTGTGTGGTACTGATTGCTGCTGGGTGTGAGTCTCCACACCCAGTATGGTATGTGGTTACTGGGGATCGAACCCGGGTCCTTGTGCTTGTAAGACAGGTGCCAGAACCACTGCATTAAATCCCTGGCCTGGCATTATTTTTTTTTTAACTCTCCATTTAAAATATGAACTTTCTGAGGTGAATGCCTGTATATTTTAGGGAAGGCTAACAATAATAGCAATGGTGTTATTACCATTCATAACAGCATATGTTAACTAATTTACTGTGCTTCACATACACTACACTTAGTAGTAAGAACCCCATTATAAGTTACTGTCATCACTGTTGTTAATAGTGACCTTGTTTTACTTATCCTGACTACACAGCCCAAAGGAATGAGCTTACAATGCAGCTGAAGGGAAGAAAGTACTCATTTGGGGGTGGGGTAGCATTTTCTTCTTAGAATGTCTTTCTCTTTTCCACAAAAATGGTTCCTGCTCTTTAGAGAAAATGTGAAGAATGACAGCTCTAACGTGACCCACAAAAGTATCATTCTCATTACTACACATAACCCTTGTTCATGCTTTCAGTGCATAAGTGTGTGTCCTACACACACACAAACACACACACATTCCAGTTTGCAATCTGTCCTGTTGTAAAAGCTGAATCTTTCTTGTGCCATTCAATGTGCTTCTGTGATATGGTTATTAAAGAGACACGCATATCCCTGTGTATGATGCATGCCAGAGGAGTGTTGTGAGCATTGGAAGAGAGAACTTGGGGCAGGGGCGCTGCGCCCTTGGAAGTGTGCGTGCTCACTTCTCCGGAGAATTCCCTGCAGGTACATTTCTGCCGTGAACAAAGGGAGAGTCTGTTTGACCTCTGGATGGCACCCCGTTTCCAAACGTATTTTGAGAAACAAGAAATTCCTGTATCTCCTTTCTATCCTCTCTCTTTCAGCTCTCTATATCATTTTTTTGGGGGAAAAATTTTCCCTCAGATACCTTGAAGCTCCTGATAATTGGTGCCTTGGAGTTAGTTGGCACAGGGTCTGGGTTCTGAGACCAGTTGCAGCTGGTCAATCTCTCCCTGAACCTGCCTTTGAATTCTTTAGAGCAGTTGATTTTCTTGCCTAAGGCCAATAACTACCAGCAGATGGCGCTGTGAGCAAGGACGTCTGCCTAGATGTGATTTACACAAGCCCTCGAAAGCTTTAAATATTTATCCACACAATTCAATAAAGCTGTTCATCAAATCTAATGCTTGGAATTTGGGCAGCCCATGAAAATATTATAATATTTTGCCCGAGGTTCCAGCATCCTCTTCTGTAGGGTGAGTTTGTGGATTCAGACCCCTGATACTTGCTTCTCATCAGCGGGAAGGAATTCATCTGACATCTTGGAGCTTTTGCATGAGATTCGCCCTGGAAAATCTTTCTAAAAAATTCACCAGGTATTGTAGGGATTTAAAGCTCCTTGCCTGATTGAAAGAGTCTCACAAGTAGGCAGTAGGTCTGATCTCATCTGTATTCTCAGCACCCAGCAGAAGCCGAGCAGAGAAGAAGCACTTCGTGAATAAATTAATTCAGGGAGGGGCCGATGGATAGGGTCCTTTTTTCATTTTGAAGGTGTGTATGCACCTGTGTGTGTGGGAGTGTGCGCGCGTGTGTATGCACATCCGTCCCGTAAAAGCATGCTGTGTATGGTAAGTGCCCCTTCCAAGCCCCTGTGTTACAGGCTTGGTCCTTAGGGTGCTGCTGTTGGGTAGGACTGGCACCCTTAGCAGGAGCAGCCTAGTGGAAGGTCCTCCCGTCATTGGTGATGTGCCCTCGATGGGACTGTGGGGCCCTGGCCTCTTCCTGTTTCTCTGTGCTGAGCCATTTTGTTGTACCAAGTGCTCCTGCCATGATGTGCTGCCTCTCTGCAAGCCCATAGCTATGGGGAAATTGGTCATGAACCAAACCCCTCTGGTGCAAGCCTTTCTCTTAAGAAGGTAGTTCGCTTGGGTGTCTAATTCTAGTGATGTTAAGCTGATACAGGGAAGTCTGGAAAAGCATCCAGTGTCACAGTAGTTGAACTAGTAGATGGAGGTGAGTGGAGTCTCTGTTGGCCTTGTGTGGGCCAGATGGAAGGAAGCTGAACATACAGGAAACAGCTCGGCACAGATAACTGTTCTGTCCTAAATATTCCTTCTTTTTTTTTTTTTTAAATCTCTCTAGGAAGTGCTGTGTGGCTGGTGTTGTTAATGTAAGCCACATAACTTTCCCAAACTTAAGTATACTCTCTCATCCAAAAGATGGAGATTAAATATTCTTTGTTAACTTATTAGATTGTTGTGGGGTTCAAAGAAGTGATATAAGTTAAACTATTTTTTTTTTTTTTTTGCAAATTGTAAATCACCTTCTTTGGACCATGAAGACTCATAAACCTGGCTTCTTCGACTCTTGGTCCTAACCAGTTGAGATCTGAGTCAGACAGCGAGGACTCATATCTGTTACCATCTCAACACTCCGCATCTTTTCAGTTGTTTAAATCCCAAGTCAAAGCCCTCTTCGATGCTTCCCTTTCTTTCACTCCAAACCCAGTCCTGCAGCAGTCATGTCCATTTTACATTCCAGATTTAGTTCAACCTGCGTCTTCTCCCTGTCTTTACTCCTTCTACCTTCAGCCAGCTGTGGCCATCGACCTGAGTGGGCCATTGGGCCAACTGACCTCCAGGCTTCCTCTTCTATCTTCTCTATGGTGTTAGTCTACGGAGCAGCCAGAGGGACATTTTAGGGATGCACACTGGACTGTGTTGCTTTTCTGCTTAAAATCCTCCGTTGACTTCCCACTTCCTCTGGAGTTAGAGTCACTGGCCATGAGGCCTTGCATGCGCTGGCTTCTAACACCTTCTTGAGCTTTATTACGTAGTACTGTCTCCTTGCCCAGTGCAGAGACACCACTCAGCTCTTTCCCACCCCTGGCTTTTCTTCTTGTTATCCTTTCTATCTGCATTGCTTGCATTCAAGTCTTCAAATCTCAGTTCAAATGAGACTACGCTTCCTAGGCATTTTCTCTCCTATGATCTTAATTTCTTTTTTTTTTAAAATTGATTTTACCAGTACATTTTATATATACGTTATGATCACAATCGACATTGAGTTTGTGAGCTAGCACTCTTTGAAATGATCTCATTTATTTTGACATCTCTATTAGTTTTCTTTTTAAGAATGTTACTTCCAGCCTCTGCTGGAATCTAGAAGTCTGCTTCCTGGACGGTGGGAGCTTGGTCAGTGTCTCCTGATGAGAGAAGGGTGGTTCTTGCTCAAGATTTTTCTTGAGGTTTCAGTCCAGCCAGCTCTGTCATGTAGATGTTTGACTGGGGCTGGAGGCCATGCTTTGGCAGTGACTCAACGATATGGCCATGGGCAGTAGGAGGTCTTCATTTCTTGCCACCTGGGCCTGGCACTGAAATTAACTTCACTTACAAGAGACACTCTAAGACAGCAGAAAGAAGCTGTGCTACCATTTATGACCTGTCCCCTCGGCTGTATCCCATGTGTAAGAAGAGAGCCCACTGCAAGTATGGAAGAGCAGCATATTCAAAAAACCCCCCACATCATCAGGTGTTAAGCCCAGAGTTCTTCTGTGTCACTGCCCTTCTCTACCAGCTTCATCTGAACTTTTCAAGCATGTCCCCGGAACAAAGGAAGGAGATGTGAAAATATGGATGGTGAAATCTGTCTTTCGAAGCAAAAGACACTCAGCCTAATGGTTCGAGGTCAGGAGTGTTCTCTTTGTCTTGGTCACACACACACAGCCTTGATTGCTTTGTTCTTCCTCTTTGTACAGACTTCGCTTCTCCCAGTGCTGATTTTTGGTGCATAGTAGTACCAACGCAGCTTAGCCCTCAAGCTACAATCAGTGAGGCCCCAGCGATAACGACCCTGGATCCGAAGCCTAGGGAAACTTGTCTTGCAGAATCCTTGTTAATTGAAGTAATTAAATCAGCAGGAAGCCATCTGAACAATTATCACACTACAAGGAAAAACTCATTTTGAGGCCTTCGTTGAAACATTCTAATAAATAGCTATTAGTTTATATTTGTAAATACCATGGGCCTATCAGGAAATTTGCTAATAGATTTTTAATTAAGGGGAACCACATATTTATGGTAGGCCTGCACTACTTTCCAGTCAGTAAACTCCCTCAGCTTTGAATATGAAACTGTGAATGCACTTGGAGAAAGGAACTCGATCTCTCTTGGCCAACAGAGCTGATGGTTGTTTCGGGTCGTAGACCAGGTTACTGGTGGGTGAGGACTGTGTATATCCACAGGGGGCAATCTAAAGGCCAGTGACTGTCAGACAATCTATACAAAAATCTATTCAATGCTGCTCTTAGATAATGGAATAATGGGGCACAGAACTCCTGAATCAGGGTGATGTGCCCAGTGTACATGAACTTGCCTTCTTGGAAGTTGAGTAATTTTACAAGGAAGAATTAATAGTAGCTTACTTTTAAAAAAAGGAGTTTATCCTTTTTGACATCAATACATCACCTCATGAATCCTTACTAAAATCTTTTTTTTAATTGAAATATTTATTGGTACATTACATATACTCATCATGATTGCACTCCATAATGGGGATTTGTACCAGTATAAGACACAACTTAATTCTCATTTTTTCCCATAGCCCTACCCACCCTACCACCCCCCCATATACATAAAATTTGTTTCCTTTCTTTTTTGTTATAATCTCATTATTTTTCCCCCTTATCCGTATTTTACTTTGAGTATTTTCTATTTCACAATATCTTGTGAGGCCACAGTAAGGGCCTGATCATTTCTCTGGTGAACGCCATTTGCACATGCCCACACTTACGTACAGATTCAAGGGGATTTGATCACTCTTGTAGACCCTGAAGTCTGTGTATCCCAATATTAAGAGTCTGGGTCATTTACTCAGAAATGAGATGTGACCCACTTCCTGGTGATTGAGACTTTAATGCTTTCTAGTTTTGCTCTTTGTTAATGATAAGGGGAAAAGAGAACCAGATTTAAAATATCACTTAACATGGATCCATCCTCTTGGTTACACTATCAGGTGGTATCTAAGTTAGCTTTTGTCATAGTAAAAATTCAATTAAATAGTTTGGAATCAGATATTCTCATACAATCCTTCACTTTTAAAAAAAAAACAAAAAAAACAAAAAACAAATTTAAGTCCGAACATGGGCTTTTGCTTGGATGTGGCATCCCCTCACTCTATTTTATGGGCACAGCCACATTTCCCCTCTTCTTCAAAACATCAGTAACAGAGTAATATGATAAAGTTCTTACTTGACACACTGTAATATGCTAACATCTCTGTATCACGTTAGTATTGCATTAAGCTAATATGACACTAATTCAAGATGACAGGAAAAATGACTAATACAATAAGACTTTCATCTAGTCCCCGAGGGCTGCCACACTGTCTGGTTTAATTCACCTGAAACCTCCCATGGATAGGCAGGGGCAGGGGGAAGGAGCAGTGGGGCCATCGAGAGTGGAAAAATCCCCGAGAAACCAAAACAACTCCATCTTTGTTCTTGTGGTTTCCTGCTCCTCTTTCTATGTCCACATCCCAGGTCCTGGGGTGCAGAAGGTGAGTGGTGGGGTAGGAGAGCCACATTCAGGGCACTGAGCTGTGAAATGACAGCCCTGGGCCCAGGCCTAATCTCTGCCTGTTACTCATCTTGGGTAAGGTACTCCCTACTCTGAGCTTCTATTTCCTGTTAAAAATGCCACATAACCTCACAGGGCATAAGATAATAAGTGCCCAGGAAGGATTCAAGAATTGTGGTGATGTGAGAGTGACAAAGTTATTTTGTTGGGTGGAGAAACAGACTTTTGGGGAAAACTCATGAATCTGGAGACCATTTTAACCATTTTGAAGTTTACAGTTCTGTAGTCTCTGCCATATTCACACGGCTGTATGTCAGATCTCCAGAACTTGTTCATCTTGCACGACTGAAACTCGATACCCATTAAGCAGCGGCTTTTCATTTCTTCCTCCTTTTCTCCCAGAAACCACCATTCTACTTTCTGTTTCTGTGAGTTTGACTTTTCTGGATAGTTCAAATAAGTGAATCATATAGTAATTATTGTTTTGGCTATTAGTGTATTCATTTAGGATAACATCTGGAAAGTTCATATGTCAGAGTATCTTTCCATGGCAGACTAATATTCCACTGTATGTATATACTATGCTTTATCCATTCCTCTGTTGATGGACATTTAGGTCACTTTTATCTTCTGGCTAATTGTGACTAATATTGCTATGAACATCGGTGTGTAGATATCTCTCTGGGACTCTAATTTTGAATCTTTTGCAAATATTCCCAGAAATAGAATTATTTAGTCATTTAATAATTCTGATTTTAAGTTTTTGAGGAGCCATAAGGTTTTTTCCATAGTGGGGTACTAGTTTGTTTCCACCAGTAGTATAAGCATTCCAATTTCTTTGTATCTCTGTTGGCTTGTTTTTCTTTCTTCCTTCTCTGTTTGTCTGTCTTTGTCTCTGTCTGTGTCTTTCTCATTTCTCCCTCTATCGGTCTCTCTGTCTTTTTCTTTTATTGCATTCACATTCATGGGTGTGATGTAAAATGTCCTGGTAGTTTTGACTTACAATGCTGTAATAATTAGTGACTCTGAACATCTAGTATCTGTTGCTCTTTGTAGATCACCTTTGGAGAAATGTGTGTTCAGTCGTTTGTCCATTTTTTTAATTGGCTTTTAAAGATCCATGTGTGTGTGTGTGTGGTGTGTGTGGTGTTGGGGATTGAAGCCAGGAGCTTTGCATGTTAGGCAGATGCCTTACTACCCAGCCACACCTTCAGCCCAGTTTATTTTTATGTCATTGAAGTGTGGGTGCCTTTGACAGGTTTTGGAGATTAACTCCTTATCAGATAGATGATTTGCAAATATATCTCTCATTCTGTAAGTTGCTTTTGACTCCTCAGATTATATCATTTGATGCATGAAAATTTGGATTTTGTTGTAGTCCAATGTGTCTGTTTTTACTTTTCTAGCCTATGTGTTTGGTGTTATATCCAGGAAAATTTTGCCAAATTCAATGTCATAAGGCCATTTCCTTGTTTTCTCATGAGAGTTTTATAACTGAGCTCCTATATTTAGGCCTTTCATCCAGTCTGAGTTAAGCTGGGACATCTCTTCTGTATGTCAACATCTGGTGTTCCTGACACCTTCAGTTATATGCTGTCCTTTCTCTGTTGGATGATCTCAGCATCACTGCTGAAAAATGCGTGAGGGCTGGGGAGGGAGTTCAGTGGTGGTGCTGCCTGGCTGGCAAGTGCAAGGTCCTGGAGTTTACTCCTCTGTTTCACCAAAACAAACAAACAAACAAACAAAACTAAGTGGCCATTTGGGGACTCATATGCCTTCATATGGTTTTAAGATGGATTTTTCTATTTATGTAAGAAATATCATCAAGATTTCTTTTTTTTTTTTTTTTTTTTTGAGACAGGGTCTTGCTTTTGTAGTTCAGGCTGGCTCTGAGCTCATCCTTGAACTCACAGCAACCCTCCTGTCTCTACCTCCCAAGTGTTGGGATTACAGGCACGAGCCACCACACCCAGCACTGTGGTATGTGGTTCTGATTGCTGGTGGGCGTGAGTCTCCACACCCAGTATTGTATGTGGTTACCGGGGATGGGGATTGAGCCTAAGTCCTTGCACTGTCAAGGCAGGAGCTGGATCTACTGAGTTAAATCCTGGGCCCCATCAAGATTTTGATAAGAATTGCACTAAATGTGTGGATTGTTTTCAGTAGCATTGATATGTTAATCATACTGGCTTCTAATTCACGGACACTAAGGTCTTTCAATTTATTTGTGTCTTTAAGTCTTTCAGCAGGGATTTGCAGCTTTTAGTGTATATATACCTTTTGGCTCTGGCTTAATGTATTCATAGGTATTTTATTATTTTGATTCTATTGTAAATGGACTTTTAAATAATTTAAATAATTTTTTGACTGTTCAGAGATATATCTTTTTTATTATTTATTTTCTTGAACAATGTTTTACTTTTCAGGCAGGTGCTTTTCTTTCTTTTTTTTTTTTAAGTGGTACTAGGGATTGAACTCAGGACCTTGTGCTTGCTATGCAGCTACATCCTGACCTCAATGTGTAGAGCTTTTCAAACATCGCATATAACAGCGTGTGTTATGAAAAATCAGACTCCTTCCATACCAGTCCATTAGCCTCAAATTACCTTTCCTAAAATTCATCATCCTCACTACTTCCTCATAATGCCTTTTAGAACTATAGGAGCAGATGAAGTACAGTACACATGACTGTGCATCCTTTATTTTCTTTTTTCTTTAAACAGTATGTTTTGGGGATAGTTCTTTATTAGCACACCAGGAAATAACTCATTCTTTGTAAAGTCTACACTGTAGTTGACCTTTTTTTAAAATTTCCAAGGCAAAACACATTTAGGTTGTTTCCAATTTTACTATTAGAAAGAATTCTCCAGTGGCTATGTTTTAAAAAATTTATCTTTGCCTACATATATGCATATACTCATGGGATAAATTCTTGGGCATGCTTCTAAAAAGGCAGTTTATGAGCAAGATTTCTGACACGTAGATTCTATACACATAGATTCTGAAAAATTGCATAAAGTTTGAGTTGTCTAAAGAACACCTGATATAGGGTTGTGGTAGGGTGGATAGGACTATGGGAAAAAATGAGAATTAAATTGTGTCTTATACTGGTACAAATCCCCATTATGGAGTGCAATCATGATGTGTATATGTAATGTACCAATAAAGATTTCAATAAAAAAAAAAAAAGAACACCTGATATGTGGGCGGAGGTTTTCCCCGCGTCTCTGGTAGCAGTTTGGTTTTTTTGCCAATCCGATAGCTTCTAACAGTGTATTTTTAATGATTTAACCTGTATTTTGTAATAATGAGTCATGTCCAATATATTTAAACATACATCATATACATCTATATCTCTATATATCACTGAACTACATTTTTAGCCATTCTAATCTTTTTAAAATTTATTTTGAGAGATAGGCTTTAAGTTGCTAAGTTGCCCAGGAAGGGCTCCAACTTGTAATTCTCCTGCCTCTACCTTCCAGCGTTCTGGGGTTACAGGTGTGTGCTACCATACCTGGCTGTTTGAACTTTTCTTATACTTTATAAGAACATCTTATGCTAAACACAATTAGCCCCTTTGGCATATGTATTATAAATGCTTTTTTCCAGCTTTTTTTTTTTTTAACTTGTTTATGGTAACGTACAGACATTGCACATTTTTGCAGCATTAAATTTTGTAGCATTACTTTTTTTTTTTTTTTTTTTTTAAGACAGAGTCTTGCTTTGTAGTTCAGGCTGGCCCTGAAATCACTGTGTAGCCCAGGCTAGCCTCAAACTCAGCAATCCTCCTTCCTCTGCCTCCTGAGTGCTGGGATTATAGGCATGAGCCACCATGCCCAGCATTGTAGTATGTGGTTATCAGTGCTGGGTTTACAAGTGTGAGTCACCACACCCAGCATTGTGGAATGTGGTTACTAGGGATCAAACTTGAGACCTTGCACTTGTCAGGTAGGTGCCAGAACCACCGAGCTAAATCCCTGGTCCTGTAGCATTAAGTTTTAAAATATTTTTCTTTGTGTCCTTTAAGGTTTCATATTGTGCTTAGACTGGTCTTTTGTGTTCCAAAAAATTTTTTAAAGAGTACTCTGTGCTTTCTCACAGTGTTCTTACTTTACTTTTTATGTTTAAATAACCTGATTTGTTTAAATGTTTTATCTATTTAACATTTATTTTGGGGTGAGAAATGAATTAGGAAGTAGCTCTTTTCCTTCTTCCCAGATGACTAGCTGGTTGTCATACTATCTTTTGTTGAGAAGAATCTATCTTTTCACTAGTGATTGAACTGCTGCTTTTGTCACATAATACATTTTTAAATGCATATTTGGATTCACTGTTAGTCTTGCTATTTTTTCCTGTCTGTTTTATGCACCTGGACTAAATTATTTTAATTACTGGAGCTTGATAGTTCCCTAGAATGAGCTTTATTTCTTCATTCCATTGATATACTATTGAGATTATATAAAATTTAGTTGATTTGAGGGGAAGTGAGTATCTTTACAATACTCAATCCTCTTTCCAAGAATAGGGTTGTCTTTTTGTTCGCTTGAGTTTTCTCACATGTTTCCCTTTTGTGCCTTAAAATTTTCTTTTTATAGATTCTATGTCTTTTAAAGTTTATTCCTAGGTGTTTTTCTTTTCTTTCTATCAGTGCTGGGGAGTGACTCCATGACCTGCTGAGTTCTAGGCAAGTGGCCTACTGCTGAGTTTCATTCTCAGCCTTGTTATCTTTTAGAACTCTTATTTATATATGAGGTTTCTTTTTTTCACTATGTGTTCTAATAGAGATATTTATATATAGACAGACATTGTTGTCTGTATATAAAATTTAAATACTCTAGTGCCTTTTCTAGTTTTTAGTTGACCATAGGTTTCACGGGAATACAGTCACATCATGTACAAATAATCATTGCTTTTTCTTCCCTTTCCCAATTTTAACTATTATATTTCTTTTTTTTTTTTTTTTTTTGAGACAGGGTCTCACTTTGTAGTTCAGGCTGGCCCAGAGCTCAGCCTCCAACTCACATCACAGCAATCCTCCTGCCTCTGCCTCCCGAGTGCTGGGATTACAGGCGTGAGCCACCACGCCTGGCACTGTGGTATGTGGTACTGGGTGCTGCTGGGCGTGAGTCTCCACACCCAGTATTGTATGTGGTTACCGAGGAATTGAACCCGAGCCCTTGCGCTTGCAAGACAGGCACTGGAACCACTGAGCTAACTCCCTGGCCCTTAACTATTATATTTCTGTAGCTTGCTAAATCTAATACAGTGGTAGGTCATGCAGTGATGGTGGATGTCTTATGTTATTCCAAACGTTAGCGAGAATGTTTTGGTAATTTGCTATTATACATGACAATGACTTTTTCATCATATATCTATTGAAAATTATATTAAAATTGCATCTGCCTCTGTATATTTTAATAAAGAGTTTATTTTTTCAACTAAGACATAATAATCTGTTCTATCCAATACCTTTACCAGTATCTTTGAAGATGATTCTATCATTTCTCTAAGTTGACATGTGACTAGAGTGAGTCCCTAATGTTGATCTATCTTTGCATTTTAAATCTTGGTATATTATTCCTTGAGTGTGCTGCCAGATTCGCAGTGGTGATATTTTATTCAGGATTTTTACATTACTATTCATAAGTTGGATTTACTCTGTTTTTGAAAAAAAATATGCTATCTTTGTCAGATTTTAGTGTAGAAGGTTTGCTGGCTTTGGAAAAAAGGAGTTGAAAATAATTCTTTCAAGATTGAGAAGCATAAGTAGTAGTATGAAGTATCTGTTTTGTAGTTTTTTTAAATTGTGAAACCATCTAGGTCTTCTATATTTTGGGTGACTTGTTCTTTGATTACTTTCTAAATTACCTTTAAAATTAGTATGTTTAGGTTCTTGCTTTTTCTTAGGTCAACTGTGATTATACTTTTCTAGAAAATGATCTATTTCATCCTACTTCTCAACTTTAAAAGGACTTAAGGTGCTTTCCTGTGACACATTGAATTATCTCTTTTGTTATTATTTCTCTATCACTTGATATTTAGCATATGGTTTATATGTACTCTGTGTTATATTTATTCAATTAGCTAATAGTATATCAATTTTGTTGTTTCTAAAGAATCTACTCTTTCATGTATTTGCTGGTCATACCTTTTGGTTTTTAAGTCACTAGTTTTTGTTTTTATGTTCTATTCTTCTCTTTTCTTTAGGTTTGTTACATATTTATTTTTGGGAGTATTTTATTAGACTGATGTCTTAGTGAAGAAATTCCCTCATTCTTGATACAAGGATGTCAGAGCTAACAGTTTCTCTGGGAGGTGATCCAGGGGGCAACAGAAGGGAAGGGGGAATTAAGACAGGGAACTGTACCAATATAGGAGTGAGCAATACAGTCAGTACAGGGGCCAATACTAGATCCCTCTGGGGACTCCAGACCCATCTGTGCATTATCTCCCCAAGGGACATGATCTGGTATGTGTACCCAACCCTTTGTATTCTTCGTCTGCTAGTCCATGAGGCATTAAGTGCAAGAAAGCTCTGCCCTGCTCCTTGTGCAAGCCTGAGCATGATCCTGGAGCTGGAAAAAGCTTTTGGGCACTGTCCATGATCTTGCAGAAGAAACCATTGTGCGTGGACAGGAAAGTGCTGAGGGGCTATGGGCAGGGCACTGACAGCATCCACTGTGAGGGGTGGGCGATAGAGTTTCTAGGGTGATAGGCAGCCAGGTCAGGAACATTACAGTACTTGGGACTCCTGGGCACTAACTTGCTGTTTTGTTTTTATAAACTGAATTAGAATTTAGCCTTGTGAATCCTGATTTTGGTTTAAGAGTTGGAGACCTTAGGATACCTGTAGACATTTTCTGTTGATGATACAGATTATTTATGCACATCCTTCGTGTAAGTCCCTTGTGGGACAGTGAACATTGAACTCTGCTCCAGCCAGAACCTCAGCTTATGGACAGGATCACTAAAAGCTGTGGCCTTCCTGGGGTCTCTGGTGGCCCCAGGAAGCCTGTCTTAGTCTAAGGCCATCGTGTATCTGTTGATTAAAAACTACAGATTTTTCTAAACAAATCTGTGATGAATCAGTTGCACAATAGGTGTATCTTCCAATTTAATGCTCACTCTAAATATTGCTATTCCCTTAACATTACTTGGAAGACAGCTGGGTCTTCAGTTGGCTTGACTATATGATATACTCTCTGTTTTTGAGGCTGTCACTACCACCGCCTGTTTTTCTCTCCATTCTTCACTCCCCCGTATTCCATGTTATGATTGGCTTCATGGTGCTTTCTTTGGTTTTATACTTTCTTTTTAAATGCTGTGTATTTATGTGTGGTGTTGTTTCTTCTGACAATTTGGAAAGTTTACACTCTTTTTTTCTTAAAAAGTTTTAAAATAACCATTTGTCTGTCATAAGATGTAGTCATGTTAGGTGATCAGTTGTACGACGTTTGACAAATATATGTATCTACATTATTACCTCCTCAGTAAGGTATAGATGCTGCCACTATAGATGTTGCCCCCATCCTCTGGTGTCCTCTTACAGGCAATTCTCTTGCCATTCTAGCTTCAGGTAACTTCTTAGCTGCTTTACATGGGACAAGTTAGTTTTGATGGTTTTAGATGTTCTTGCAAATGGAAATTTACTCTATCTGTTCCTTTCATGTAGCCTGATATTCTAGTCATTATTCATGTTAGTGTGTCAATAGGTACATTATTTTTTATTTTTTTGTCTTTTAAAAAATTGAGTTTATTGGTACATTTTAAATAGGCATTAGGGTTAGCTTGTGTCAAAATATTTTATTGTACTAAAAAGTTGACTAATGCAACCTGCCTATGGCTAAACTGAATGGAATCATTTCAGTCCTCACTTTCTTTGATCTGTATGCAGCATTTAAAAATATAGACCACTAGACCACTTCATATTCTCCGCTTGGTTTTCTTTCTTTTTTTTATTGAAATCTTTATTGGTACATTACATATATGTATCATGATTGCACTCCATAATGGGGATTTGTACTACTATAAGACACAACTTAATTCTCATTTTTTCCCATAGCCCTACCTACTCTACCACCCTCCTATATATATAAAATTTGTTTCCTTTCTTTTTTTCTGTTCCTCAGACAAAGGGTTACTATCTAGAATATATAAAGAGCTCAAAAAAATCAGCCCACCCAAATTTAAAGACCCAATTCAAAAATGGGCATCTGAAATGAACAGATATTTTGCAGAGGAAGAAGTAAGAGCAGCTCAGAAGCATATGAAGAAATGCTCAACATCATTA
>PVIR01012772.1:15392-43939 GCA_004026965.1 Petromus typicus | reverse complement strand
AAAGGGGACAATGTTGAGATTGTAACAAAAAAGTAAGGAAACAAATTTTATATATATGGGGGGGGTGGTAGGGTGGGTGGGGCTATGGGAAAAAATGAGAATTAAGTTGTGTCTTATACTGGTACAAATCCCCATTATGGAGTGCAATCATGATGTGTATATTTAATGTACCAATAAAGATAATTAAAAAAAAAAAAAGTGTGGTCTTTTGAGAGGGAGTTCAAAGATGAGGATCTCCTTCCTATTCATACAAGGAAATAGCGTAGAGTGGTTATGCAATCTGCCTTTCAGGACTTCAGCTTCCATGTTTATCAAGTTAATGGATTTGGACCAGTAAGACCCGAAAAGTAGTATGAAGAAGGGTGGGGAAAAAAAAAAAGAGTACCTGTTGTGGCTACTACTACCCCCCATCTGGAAGGTGCCACTTCTCTGCACAGCAAGGCGAGTGTACTGGACCCCACGGTTGCCACTCAGGCGACTGGTAAAGGCTGGAAGGAAAGAAAAAGGAAACTGAGAATGGGTAAGGGAAGTAGTAAGCTAGGTACAGGTAGGGAAAAGCGGGGCACAAAGAGCCTTCTCTGGCCAGAGCCCTCCCATTTGGCTCTCTCTACCTGGGCTTCTGAGAATGGCAGAGAGAGCAGAAGTGCTGCTGTGCCCAAACAGCCGCTCGTGCATGAGCTGCCGTTGTCGGGCTTCCTGTTCTCGTCTCAGGGCTTGGGCCTCAGCTGCAATGTCAGGTGGCATCACAGCCAACACACTGTCTTCCATGTCCTCTAGAACACTACGACGGAGATCTGATGGCAGAGTCTGGATGAAGGTCACAGGGTCCATGGGGGTGTCTGAGCTGGCATTCTGGGCCAGTTCTCGTCGCTGCTGTTCCGCTCTCTGCTGTGCCAGCACCTAATTGGGCAGAAGAAGTCAATGGACATGTACCTCCTGCCAGGTAGCCTGGCCCCATATCTGCCCGCTCACATACTTCTTCCTGAATGGCTGGAGGCAGGGCGGCCAGGAACTCAGGGCTGACTTCAGTCACACCAGGATTTCCCACCACTGCAGTAGCTGAGCTATTTGTGGTGGGGGCACTTCGGGTTGGTGGACGGATGCCCAGCTGATTCTGAAGGACCTCCCGACGGATGTCATCAGGTAAAGCAGCCAGAAAAGAGGGGTCTACACCTTCAGGGAGACTGATACCTGAGGGGAGATGCAAGATGTGAAGAATCTCACACTTTTACTAATGCCCAAGATGTACAAGAGAAAAGACACCCAAGTCACTGCTTGAAGGAAATCAGCTTGTGTATTTTCACTGGGCAACATGACAGACACAGGTCTCTGGTAGGATTGCTTCTTTCAGAGCAGCTCAGATAATTACTTCTCTACCTTCAGCCCTCCTCTGATCTTCTGTGCCTTTATTGATTTCCCTGCTTTTAAAGGCTTAGCTCAAGTCTTTTCTATCATTTTTCAAACATTTAGTGTGATTCAGCTATGCCAGTGAAGTATCTTCTCTAGGATCCAAAGGCCTATGTATTTAAAAAGCTTGGTCCTCAGCCTGTGGTGCCATTTTGAGATGTTGGAACCCCTAAGAGGAGGGGCTTACTTGATAAGTCTTTCAGTTGTACAGAAGTGCCCCAAAGGGTCTACTGGGACCATGGGCTTTCTTTCTTTCTCTTTTTGTTTCAGGTCATCATGTGTTCAGAACCGTGCTCTACCTTGTGCTCCCACCATGATGGACGCCTTACCTCAGACTCAAAAGCAATGGAAACAATGAGACCACGAACTGAAACCTCCAAAATGGAAGCCAAAATGAACCTTCCTTCTCTTTTAAATTTGATTATTTCAGGTATTTTAATGGAAAGCTGCCTACAACAGTGTCAGTATAGATTGGAGAAACTTGGTAGTGGTCTAAGTTGTAGTGGTAGAAGTAGCACAAGGAAAATGTGAGAGATCCAAGATCAGTGTGACTCCCAAGCCTGTGCTTATTCTATCACCATCATTAGCATCCTTACTGGCAATCCTCCTCCCACACACATGCCCCTTTTCTAGATGGAGCTGTTTAGTGGACATTTCCACATGCCGAGCTGGTAGAACCTAGAACAATCCCAAGACAGTCTAAACATGCATGAAACTCACCAGCAAGGGGATCTTCTTCTTCACTGCTTGTTGAAGGCAGTGGTTCTTCTAGAATTCCTCGGGAATCTGCTCCAGAAATGGCCACCGCTGAATCTCTGGTGGAAGAACTCTCAGAGGATGCAGGAGGAGAACTGAGGAGAATCAATTCTTAGGATGTTCTCTGCAGTGTGTTATCTCATTTATGAAACATTCCTAACAGCATCCATTTTTCATGGAAATCTGATTTATCTCCCCAGTACAATAGCCACGTCCATTAGTTAACACATCTGTAGCCTGAAATACCCTCTAACACAACCCTATTCCCATCTTGCATAGAGAAATTACCTGTCCTCAGGTGGCTGGGTAGATTCAGCTGACCCATCAGCCCTCCCCTGCGCTTCAGCTATAACAGGCAGGGCATCCCCGGGAGTAGATCCACCAGCTGTCGTTTGCTCAGAATTGCCAGCTGCTGTGGTATCCCCCACAGCCTCTTCTAGTGTACAGGAAGCCAGGCTGCTCGTATCCATGGGAGAGCCTTCCAGTTGACTGCTGACAGCTGTCAGTGCATCAGAATCTTCAGCTCTCTCTGGGGAAAGCGAGGCTGAAGGAAGTCAAAAAGAGAGGTTAGAACTCGCCTTCCAAGTGCTGGGATTACAGGTATGGCCACCACACCTAGCACTGTGGTATGTGGTACTGATTGCTGGTGGGTGTGAATGAGTCTCTATATCCAGGGCATTGTTGTAAGTGGTTACTGGGGATTGAACCGGGAACCTTGAACTTGCAAGGCAGGTGCTGGAACCACTGAGTTAAATCCCAGGCCCCAGATTTCACTTTTCTATCTTTACCTCTTGATAGTGTTCTGTGCCTTCACTTATCTCACCTGCTTTTAAAGGCTCATCTTAAACTTTTTCTATCATTTCTTAAACATTTACTGTGTTAAGGAATGCCTGTCTAACATCTTCCCTAGGCACTCTTATGTAAGGGATCCTGTCACTGAGATTTCCTGCAGGTACCACTTGTATATTAATGTCATTAACTCTAAATAAGTAAGTTCCTTAAAGGAAAACAAGACGATTGATTCCTTACAGTTTCTTCAGAGTACACTGCAGGCAGCAGGGAACACAGAAAACTAGGTTTTAATTTATCCTGGTAGAATACTGCACTGAGAATTTTGAGGCCTCATTTGAAAGCAGTGGTAAATAGTGCCATAAGAAAAAATTAAGAACTGTATGTGTAGAATCATATGCTTGTCATATATGGAACTGAAGAAGTTAAGATACATCTGGATTTTACTTTTAGCTCAATCACTTCCTGAGTGACCCTGAACTAAATATTTTCACTTCTGAGTTTCCATTTATTCATGGAGATAAGTCTATTTTGGAGAACTATTTTCAAAGTAAATAATTAAGCCTGGCATGATAGCTCAGGAACAGGGTGAATGGCTCTATAAACAGGAGTATCTTCAACAGTATCATCAGATACTAAACTACAACCACTTGAAGACACAGAGAAGAAGAAAATTCAACCTCATCCAAGAAAGATAATGTACAAGTTGAGATCACATTTGAGGACATTAGTTCCTATTTATTTCTCTCAAGCAAGAATAGAGAAAACCTATAACGACATCCATTCTTCCCTCTTGTTCCATCCCTAAAAGTTGAAACTCTACTCACTTATAGTGGGAGCTGGGGATAATTCCATCTGAGTTGTTTCTCCTTCTCCACTTGGCCTTGTGGGGCCCAATTCCTCTGACTCCACAGGCATCAACAGCTGTGTTGAGCTTCCCCCTTCTCCAGCTGGGGACTGTAGCTCCTGAGGAACTTCTTCTAAGGTTGGTGGGGGTGGCAGTGCTGGTTGCTGCTGTGAGGGCTGCAGAGTACCAAGGGTATCCTTGGACTCAGATGTAGCTGCATCAGTTGAAGATGGGGTTGTTGGGTAGCTGTCAGGCATAGGAGTCCCATCTTTCTCGGAAAGAATGATAACAGGGGTTAAGCGGAAACTAGCCAATGACCAGGGTAACCATCCCAATCCACACATGTAGCATCACAGGTATTATTTGAGTGGTCCTGTACCACTCAGCCAGTGATACAGGATTACCTCCCACAACCAACTACTCCAAGGAACATTCTTAGCTGGTCTAGTATACCCAGGACAAAGGCTAAAGCACAGTGCTAGCTCTGTCCCAAGAACTAGAAATGTGACTTTGAGGAGCCTAAGAATAAAATCTTTTCTCTGTCCCAGGTGGAAGGGGAAAATTTCAGGTCACGTAAATAGGGTGACACTAAATTTCTCTGTAGCTACACTGAAAATCTACTACCAGAAACTTACGATCCTGCTATTTCCTATTTGCATGGAGCAAGGAACAGAATTTTCCTCAAAACTGTTACTAAAGTGTATTTCTATGATTCCCTTCTTTCTAGTTCTACTCTGGAGTAGACGAAGTCACCATAGAGTCATGCAAAGAGAGTTTGTGCCCCAGGGTAAAATGATCAACTATATGCTACAGTCAATGAAAGATAAGCCACTTTACATTGACAGTTGCTCACCCTAAATATAGTCTATCCCCTTCCACCTGCCCCTAATTTTTAAATCTCTTATTATCCAAGGAATATTTACAACTCTGTTTGATAGATGCAACATTGCCAAGACTTAATGTGAATATGCTACATACCAGGGAAAGTAGTAAGTTGTATAGTTATCTTCTTACCGGGGCCTAAAATCCTTATCCCACAACAATACAACTTACTACCTCACCCCAGCAGAAGCAGGATTCTTTACTAAGGGGAGCAGGTAAAGGGCCATTTTACTTGGTGGCGGAACTTTAAGAGAGTTGCTAAATTAAGGGTACCAGGACTTCAACCCTCTGTCACTGCTTTAAAAAAATAAGGTATAGGCTTTGGTATAACGCTTCCCAACTCATGTGCCCAAGGAGACAGAAGATAAAGGGAAGCAGAAAAAAGTGCTGAGGATATAGTGGTGGAGGAGACATATGATACCATATGGACCAGTTGTTAGTAACACAATGGCTACTGACCACTGTTTAAGAAAATTAGAAGGAACCGAAATGAGTTATACCATTCAGCCCACAAAGCTACCTTCCCCAAAAGAAGATTTTCCAACATAATGTTCTTGGATTTTTATATTCCATGGACTACTAGGATTCAGATACAAAACAAGACAAACCAAAGCAAAAAAGAGAGACTAAAGGAGGGGCTACCAATTTTCAGTTTACTCATTTCATGTAAGAAAAATGACTTCATCCATATCACTTAATAAGGTACCAAACTATGAAGGATATAATCCCTACACATAAAAAGTTCTTTGAATGACATTAATGTATTTTTCTTAAACTATCATTATTTTGTTCATTTACAGTGAAGACTGGCATTTGAGAACCACTGCCATTAGGTAAGAGCAAGACACCATGAACCATCATGTTCACCAAAGAACCAATCACCTCAAGATGTACACGTTCAGTTTCAAAGAAACTGGATACATGACTTTGCTATACATCTCAGAATTAGTACAGTACAACCAGAACAAGAACCTGAGCAGAGTCAGTTGGAGGGGAGATGTGCCACCGTGGGAAAGACAGTAGACTGTATAGTTATCTCCAAGATGGGGTATGACCCTAAAACTATACAATCTACTACCTCATCCCACAGAGCACTGGCATCCATCTTCAGCCCAGGTGGGCCAGCTACTTGGAAGGGTCAAGAAAGAAATTCCACAAATCAAATAACAAAGAAGGAAAGGGAGACTTACCTGACAGGTTCTGTTCAGGGGAGTCATTTGTCTTAGATGCAGTGCACTGAAAAGACAAGGGATAGACCCAAGTGGGACTTTTGCAAGTACATGAGATAGAAATCAATAAATCAACTACTATCCTTCTCCTAGAAAAGTGATGGTGAACCTTTCAGAACTTTCAATGATAACCAACACTTCGCCGTGGCATGCATACCATAGGTTCACCACCCCTGACCTAGATCATCTAGAAGGTTCAGTAAGTAGTTGGAAAATGCTTTGACCAAGCAACCAAAGAATATATCAATCTTATCCATTTCCATTTCTTTGAGCTTATGTTATCCACTGCTTTTTTTTTTTTTGGGGGGGGGGATAAGCTGGGGGGATCAACCCCTGGGTAGCACACCTCATACATGTTATGAGAAAGCACTACCACTGAGCTACATTCCCAGCCTTGGCATAGCCTTTTGGGCTATATAGTAGGTTTGCTTATTTTCTATAATTTTTCATGTGTTTGGAACAATGTCCCTCTGTTTATAGGGCATAAAATTGTATACAAAGGTATGTTACATCAAGTTTGTTACAACTATTAAATTCAAGTGTCCTTATTTATATTGTTTTGGGATTGGGCCCAAGGCTCTGTACTTGCTCTAATACCTACACCTCAATATTCTTATTTTTAATCTACCTGGTACCCTGAGTGGTGTATATTATAATTTTTCACCTAAGTCTAACTGGTATATACTTCTATTAGTTTTACTCATATATTTTTAAAGCTATCATATCTTAAGTCCCACAAGTTTCTGAAAAAGCAGATAAACTTTTTAAACTACAATCATGTGAGATGTCACACAAATTTGAGGCCTAGAAAACCATCATGTAGTAATGGGATCTAGGGCATGTATGTTTTCTTTGATTTGACAATTAAGTCAAGCTTATTCCAATGATGTAACAAGGTGATCCTGATAAGGCTCCCTATACTGAAAGACCACTCACTGAGGAATAGAACTCAACAACCAAGAGGCTCAGCTCATTATGAGGCAGACTATGAAGTGTGACTTTTGAGTAAGGACATGTCCTGGTTCTAGCTCTAGATTTTCTAGTGAGACACTGGAAAAACAACTTTCCTTCTGAATTTGAATTCCTTCACCTAAAATCCAGATAAATGTATGGTCGACTTGGAATGAAAAACTTCTCAGGTTCAACATGAAGGTCCTAGGATTCTTCACTCATTTGATACCACAAACATGCCACAACCACAGGAAAATTAACGCACAAAGGCAAAGATGAGTCATCCCTAGCTCTTGAGAATCACCTGTGCACTCTGATCCCGGTTCTCCTTATCTTCTTTGCCTTTGTCAGTTATCTTTGTTTCTTCCTCAGCCAGCTGTTTCCTGCGTTTTTCCCGTCTCTCTTCCAGCTCCTCATCCCTCAGGAATTCCAGGTGATTGACAATGGGAACTTTAACCACTGTTAAAAGAGAGTCAAAAATCAGAAGTTGTTTGGGGGAAGAACAGGTATGCTGGGGAAGAAATCACAGCACAACTTGAGCCACCACAAACCAGGGAAATAACATTCCACATTTCTAAATGGTCTGTCTTCCTAGCACTGGAGGTTCGCTACTTCCCTGATAACCAAATAAACAAGGTGCCACACACCTGAAACACAGTCGTGCATGCTCTCAGCATCAAGTACTTTGCATTCCTCTGTCCAGCGAGTCAGGGCCGTAGGGATGCTGGATAGGGTTCCTGTAGAGGAAGGTTAAGATTCTTGGCCCTGTCAAGGGCCAACTGAACCAAAACCCACAGGTTTTTCCTAACAGGACCCAAAGTCCTGTTTGATACACAAAAGATACATAGAGACAGTAAAATATTTGTTGCCCCTGATTAAATCACTGAGTGGTTTCTGCTCCTATAAAATGTGGTCTCTCCAGGGTAGACACTCTTTTGCTTTCCTCTGTAAGGAATAATAATGGCATATTCTACACCCTTCCCTCTACCATACAAACTTGCCTGCTTGGCTGGTAGCTGTGCTCTGGTCATGGAAAAAGTCATCTAGCAGTTCATCGTCAGACCGGGCGATGATGTGGACGTCATCGTTGCCTACCAGGAGGCGAGCTCGGCCACGACTCTGTAGTGGAAGGCTGCTGCTCAGCTGAAGGATGTCAGCAGCAGCTGAGGGACCAAGCAACCTGCAGGGTGATGGTAATACACTCCAGGTCACTGGGGGATCCTGTATTCAGTTCCTCTACTAAATTTGCAACACAATTATGAATTTTATACAACTCTTACTTTCTTGACTATCAGACCAACTAGAGCACTTTATTTGGGTTGAGCATGTACAGTAAGATCCTTGAGTTACAACTGGCCTGACAAATGAACAACTTGGGTTATGACTGGAATTTTAGTTTTAACTTATGACCAAAGTCTTAAGTTATGATCTGAATGCTGGATGCTTGTGCTTCCAGATGGTCTCAGATACAGATTTAACACTTAAAAGAGTTCTGGAAGATGGTAAATTATTTTCTTGTGTGGGATTAACTGAGAAATCCTGGGCCAATGTCTCTCTAAGAACACTGACATCTGCCTGTAATACAGAAGAAAGACTCTGAAGACTGTAGAGGAGCCTGAATCTTCAAATGACTAGAATGAGTTTCAACCAGCCCTTATAAAAGAACTGAGTTTGAAAGTCAAGGGTGCACTGTGTATTTCTCTATAGTATATGGTACAGGCAGTACCACTGCCAAGCCTGTTTGTAACAAGGTACTCTGTTAGGGTATAATGACTCTGTAGTTTGTATACTGACCTATATAATACTCATACCTACCCTTCACTTGACTTTTTAATATAGTTTTTTTCCATTAAACTCTGAGCTGGAAGGCAGCCATGTTGTCCTGACTATACTGAAATATCAAATGCTTGACATATGAGATACTTAATAACAACTGAATGTATGCACAGGACTTTCAAGTTAAAGAACAGGTGGGACACACATATTATTTGTGTGAAAATAGCATCAAGTGAGGGACTAGTTCTTCAACAGAAAAGACAACACTGAACCTCAGTGAAGATTCTTACAAGTATACCAGTAGGGCCAACAGTTCTTTGTAACTTACCTCTGGAGTATAAGAGGAGGGTTAGGCTGGCGATTTCCTGGGT
The DNA here is from genome assembly GCA_004026965.1 of Petromus typicus. Taxonomy (NCBI): domain Eukaryota; kingdom Metazoa; phylum Chordata; class Mammalia; order Rodentia; family Petromuridae; genus Petromus; species Petromus typicus. Next base: position 34,931 of record PVIR01012772.1, on the reverse strand, counting down.
AGTGAACATGAATGGTGTGGCCTGTATTGGCTGTCAGCTGCCTCAGCGTTCTCTGACTGCGTCCGATGCCCTGAGTGAGACGAGTTGTAGAAGAGCCACTGCCCAAGGTTAGGGAACTGTGATCTGCATGGCGCACCATCAATGGGTGGGTGGTAGGAATATTTCCTGGGGATGGGGGGATGTCTGCTGCAAGGACAATACGCAAAAAGGGGTCAGTGTCAAAAAGAAATTTCTTCATGGTTGTTCCAACAGAACCTTATCTCCTGGGCCTTACTTCCTCACATGGAAACCTGAGCCTTGTCCTTTCTCCCTCATTCCCATAAATAATCTACAGTCACTGACATTACCATAACTTAATGCCATCATCTCTCATCTAGATACTGCAACAGCCTCCTATCCAGTACTTTCTCCCAAACGATTCTCCACACTACAGCCACAATGACGCTTCTAAGGTTCCTCACACACGCGCTGCTCCCTCCATTTTGAAGACTTCTCTTCTTCCTGAATCTGCTCCTTTTTCTTGGCCTGACATGTCACTTGTCCTGTGAAACCTGGCTTTGACAGACTGGGTTAGATAACCCCTTGTTCTGTGCTTTCTTACCATACTACAATGTAACTTACAATTGGTAACAGATCATATGCTCCTATGTGGGACAATGACTATTTTCTCTGTTACTGTCTTTATTCCCAGTATGCACACCTCAAATATCTGTCCAATTTGCTGAATAGACGAGAGGTTCTACTATTAAAAAAGATGGAAGAAAAATCACAAAAATTAAGAAAATCATGGAAGATCTCTTGGAAATTATCTAATCCAACCCATTTTTTTCCTTTTAATATTTTTCATTTACAGGTGATAAACTGAGGCTCAAAGAGGTAAGAGATTACTTGGCCAAGACAATGGACCAGAACAGTTCAGTGTTTTCTGCTATGTTATGCTTCTCTTTTGAAGTCAAGACCTGTCCTATCAAGACAGCTTGAGTCTAAGAATTTGACTCTAAATGCTACTTAAAGGGAATTTTGATGCTGATATGGGAGAAGGGAAGAGATTCACTTTCCCTTAAAAAGACGCATCCTTGATGAAGAGAATATGTTCAAATTCATTCCCTCAATGCCAAGCACAAAGGTGTCTATCCAAACCCTTAAGATCCAGTGCTACAGAAAACAAGGTTGATTGCCCTCTCATTGTAGTGCATACTTGAGTGCCCGATGCAGTCAGCTTTGGTCTCACAGGCAAATTCATCAAGTTGTCCAGGCTCTAAAATGGCTGCCAGTTCACAAAAGCAGCCTTTTTCTTGCTACTTCTTCTAAGGATATGCTATTGAAAGATGGATTTAGCTATCCCTTGCCCCAGAAGTTAGCATATTTAAAGAAGTGTAGTCTGTATCGATTGATAGTTGCTTTGGTTCACTGCTTGGTGTACCCTAGAGAAGGGTATAAGAATCAAGAGATAAAACCCAGCTGAGCCCCTGTATCTTACTAGCACTGGAGAACATGTTGTCAAACTCAATGATGAGATCATCCTCCCGGTCAAAGCGCTCAAATCGGACCAAGGGAGAAGCGTTCATATCAGGGTAATCCTCATCCAATTCCATCTCAGAGCCATCGTCGTCATCGTCTTCATCTCCCTCTTCACCTTCATCATCCTCCTTAAGGGAAAATAGGAGATGGAGAATTGCGGGAGGTAAGGGTTTTCTGAAGTCTGATGTCATGGCCACAGTGCACATGAGGGAGGCTGGCGCTGAGACTAGCTAACAACCCAGACTGTTGTTTTCTGCAGCTCTGCATTCCCACGGAAGAGGGTTTATCTGAACCAACACAAACACAGTCCCCCCTCACCTGATCATCTTCCTCATCTTCCTCCTCCTCCTCCTCTTCATCCTGACTATCATCCTCATCCTCGTTACTGCCACTGCTGTCCTCTTCCTGAGTGTGCTCCTCCTCATCCTCAGGGTCCAGGATATTCATGGAATCTAAAACAAAGGGAGCACATTGGAGGACTATACTGAGTAGCTACAAAACAAGCTACTGAGCAGGTTGTCAGACTGAGTGGGAAGGCGATGGGGTATCTGACTCTAGGAGAGGAAGAATAAGATCTGGGTGATGTACAGACTTAGCAAGCAGCTCTGATTTCCTGAGTGCCAATATGCATCAACACGCTGAGCAGGGTGGCTGAATGTGGAGGCTGGGTCCAGGGTGGTGCTTGAGGAGCCCATTTTCTAGGACTTGGCCAAGTCTGCTGGTGCCCTCTTGTTGCCTTTTCAGCCCTACTTTGCTACTGACTGCATCCTGTTGGTAAGAGGGAATCTAGCGCGATGATAGCAGGTGGGTGAGAAGTGAACCAAGTAAGAAGTGGCAAACTTTGGGTAAGCAGTAATAACACATTTGAAAAATTGGCTGAGGATAAAGTGGATGATGTATGTCAGCGCATGCAGACAGATGCTTTCTTATTCTGCACACGTGGGCAGCTTACTCCAGGAAAACCCTAGTGTAGTGCCTGTCAGATGTGCAGGGCAAGAAGGGAGGCCTTTCTGGCCTCAGCACTCTCACCTTCTCGGTTGGCCTGTAAGGTGGAAGCTTGGCTGAGGTTGGAAGGAGCTTCATCCATCAGCACGTCCTCTTGTGATTCATCCTCTCCACTTCTGCTCACTGAAGGTTACAGAGCAGAGCCTTCACTGAACAACAGAGGACTTCCCTTTCCAGACTGGGTGCGTCTAAGTAGCTATGTACACCTAGCAGATATCCACTTTTTTTTTTTTTTTTTTTTTTGGATGAGGGAGAAGAGCTGGATTCTTTGCCACCAACTAGCTAGGTGAGCTTGGCCAGTCACTTTACCTGTCTGAGTCTCAGTTTCCTCATCTGTAAAATGGGATCATCCCATCTGTCTTGCAATTCCCACTAATTATGAAACCACAGAGGATACTGAGTATGAAAAAGCTTTGTAAAATTTATGAATACATGTCTACTTCCATTTATCCTTTGACTTTTTTGATCTGTAAAATAAAAAACACATATACCCCCGAAGCCAAGTGACAATAGTGTATCTCTGTCACTTTTTGAGATTTAATAAGGACCACCTTTAGTCACTCTTGTACACGTTTGAGACCCAGAGGCGGAGAATGCCCCTGGACTTGATTGAAGAACTGAAAGGAAAGCACTTTTTAACTCTACAGACTCCTCTAGTCTTCTATGAAAATAAACACTCTTTTGATGTGGCTGATGTTATCATCTATACTTATGGTCACCTCCTCCCCCAACAATACTTTAGGCTTGAAGATGGCTTGTAAATTTCTCATCTGTAAAATCACCAATATCAAGACAAGCAGCAATCTATGCTGGCTATGAGCCCTTAGGCAGAGCTGAGCAAGCAGATGATGAGAAAAAGGGTCCTCCCAAGAGAGACTGAGGCAAAGCAAGAGGCTATACTCAGTTCTGGGGCTCTCACCTATAATTGTACTGTTCCCAGATCCACCATCCCTCTCAAGCAACTCATCTATCAGGTCCTCCAGCTCATTCTCAACCTGGAGAGAAACAGAACATACATATGGATGCACATAAGTCTATCACTGTGCTAGCACCGAAGCCCTAAAAAAGCCAGCAAGGGAGCATATGTTTCTAGGATAATGTGTGATGCAGGATGCTATATAAAATTCACACACATTGTGCTAATAACACAGAAACTACCACGTGTTGCCGATCCACAATGACACTATCTTTCGTATGGGTCCATTCCAATTAGCTGACACCACATTGTCTTAGACTGTCCAGCAATATATGCAGATCTCCTTAGAGTCAGGGGCTAAGGACCATAGGCCCAATTTCTTACCCACTGACAGCAGGTCCAGAAATAACAACGCTTTTTCGTTGGGGTCTTCACTGCCATTTTAATGCCCCAGTGAAAACTGGTACTATGGCATGAGGTGATACTCAAGAGTTTCCATTAATGATGAGAGCCAAGTAAATCAAAGATCCAGGGCCCAAAGGCTTCAAGCTAGCTTTCTCTTTCAATATTTCACCTGTCTTGATGTTTTCTTGGTTGGGATCTATATCATTTCATATTACATGGAACTTTGGCCCCATCCCTCCTTTAATACAATTCAAACACATTTGGTGAGCATTTATTTACTAAGTACATCAGCTCTGTTCCTCTGCAAAGCAGACAACATTGAGGGAAGCAAATATCTAAAGTACTCATCCACCCACACCATCAGTGCCACAACAGGGAATGGTGGATGTTCTGCCTCCCTACCTGCATCTCTTGTGAACTGAGCACCTCAGGCTGCCCAGCAATCACCACTGAGTCGGTTTCAGCCTCCCCGTCCATGATATCCCCATCTGCCACCTCTGTCTGAGTGACATCATGATCCTCCTCCTGCACCTCTGCTTCCCCAGGCTCTCCTGAAACAATCAACCAACCAGCAATATAATCAAACACTGCCTATATCCTAGGCACCACGAGGCAAGTGTGAAGACAATCCTTTCCTTGGACAAGTTTAAAAATTCTCAGAATAAATGAATGGGTGACAAATGAAAAGACAAGGGTACGTGTGAGCATTGCCAAACAATGTTGCAATTTGAAGGGAATCTTTGTGGGGCAGATTCTCACGCCACTATGACAGATCTCTGAAAGGCCAGCAAGTTCACAGGGAAACAATACCAAGTCAGGACAGTTGTAATCCCATGCCCACAAAGCAACTACACATTCCCACCCATCCAACTCTCTAGTCCATTGGCTCTGATTCCCCACCTGGGTCTTGCTGGTTGCTATTGGAATCTTGAGAGGCTCCTTGGGCATCCTGCTCAGACTTGATCTTGCTAGAAGCACTCTTGCTGCCAAAAAGGCTACTGGGCTGGTTCACAATTCGGGAAAGTGTTTCTAAGGGCTTCAGAGCAGCATTGACTGTGTTGGCCATGTTGGGACTGGGACAAAGGAATATACAGATAGAATAATCACAAAAATACTAAGTGTCTGTGCTCTAAGTGCTACTGAGGGTCCTACAACAAAAGCTTCTAATAGAGAAAGGGCACAAGGTTGCAAAACTAACATTTTACTTATTGTTAGAGAGCTACCTCCAAATCAAGGGTTAAATCAATACCGTATTTCCTGAGGTTGTGGTAACCATGTGAGAAAAAAAAAAAATCAATGACTATATGAATGTATTTATCCTAAATAATCACATGAAAGCAGAAAAAAATCACTTCTCAAGACATACATACACAGGCTGTGTAATGAAAAAAAATTTTTTTTGGTGATACCTGGGATTATATTGACTACCCTTGTGCATGTTCAGCAAATGTCTACTACTGAATTATACCTTTAGTGGATAAAAATTTTAAGTCCTATGCATTTCAAACTCTACTTTGTAGGGCTTTCTAGGGTTTGGCAAAAGTATCAAGGGAGCTGCAATTTGAGGTCTGATATGATTTAAAGTACAATAAGGTATCTAAGGCCATTTAGGTGCCTGCTATAACCTTCAGAGAAATTCTGTGTTTATCTGTATGCATGAGCTCTCTAGCACTCAAATAGTGGTCTCTGATACCAACTAACATTAAAAGGAACCACAGCTCATCAGAACAATTGATTTTAAGAACAGGCCATGGAAGAAAAAGGCATGCCTGGGATCTCACTGTGACAGGATTTTAAAAATGGGATAAAGTGGGCTGGGGATTTAGCTCAGTGCTGCCAGAGCCTACCTTGCAAATGCAAGGTCTGAGCTCAATCCCCAGTAACTACATACAACAATGTCGGGCCTAGTAACTCAGCCCATCCGCAATCAGTACCACAAAACACAATGCTGGGTGTGGTGACTTACACCTGTAATTTCAGCAAGGTGGGTCAGGGCAGAGGAAGGAGGATTGCTGAGAGTTCCAGGTGTGCCTGGGCTACACAGTGAGCTCAGGGCCAGCCTGAATTACAAAAGCAAGACCTTATCTCAAAAAAACAAAACAAAACAAAATAAAACAAAACAAAGAAAGGATAAAGTTAATAGGATCATTATCACAGGCCCAATTAAGAGTATCAAAAAGAGTAATGGTAATAGATCATCACCATTTACACTGAATATAAAAAGAATCTGCATCAATATGTATACAGGAATATGGAAGGGAGTTCTCTTTATGATGAAAGAATGCTAGGTGGTAAACAAGAACAAGAGAATCACTGGGCCAAACAAACAGATGGACAGAAAGTTTATGTACATAGGGGTTGAGGGTTGTAGAAACCGCAGGAGAATGGGAAAAAAAGAGAATCAAGATACACCATGTGCAGGTACAAATTCTCAATATGGAACGTGATCTTAATGTATATCTAAAATGTACCAATAAACTTAATATAAGGGGGGGAAAAAAACTAAAAACAAAAAAATTCACTTGATCCTCGCAGCATCTCACACCAACTCTTCCATAATTATGAAGTGGAATGCTAATAAACATTACCCTATATGATCAAATATAGCACGAACAATAAGACAAAGTGACACTATGCATCTCTGGATATGATGTGAGAAGAGGAAACATCATTCACATACTATTTTTCCCCAAAATAGTTAACATGAATCAAATCATAGGGAGGAATTACATAAATGTTGACTGAGGGATGCTATTAAGACATCTGGTTCTAAAAATAAGACCTGTGACAACCAAATGCCATGTGTTATCTTCACTGGATCATGGATTTAAGCACTGTCCCAGGCTAAGACATAATTAATTTAGGGCTTATGAATATAAAACACATAAAGTATTTTATCAAAGGCAAATTCATGGGCACAATAATGGAATTCTACACATGTAAAGAAAATGCTCTTAGGAGATGAGGTTACTATTTGTAACTAGATTCTAATGACTGAGCTCTAAAAAGAAAGCAAATAGAACATAATGTTAACACGGTAAATGCAGGTGGACACTTGTTTTATTACAGTACTGTGCATTCTACTACTGATCTACATTCTTAGCTATGAAATTTTTAGATGTTTTAAAAAATGTGTATTAAAAAACAGATGTCTTGAAGGAGTCCCACAAGCCAGAGTTTTAATCAGTTAGGCACAAAAAGAATGATGACTGCTGTCATCCAAATAATTCTGTCACTGGTTTTAAGTAGGAACTGTATTTTGAGGTACTCAGACTTTCCCTTTGAGGTTATCTCATAGAAAAATGCCAGCTAATAAATTAGAAGGAAAAAGAAATCAGAAAGCTGCCATTCAAAATCCTGAAAAAAATAACTCCAGCAAGGATGATGATCAATTGATACTAAGATTATAAATTAGGAATATACTTGATAGTGAACTACATATTTGTATAGTTCCAGATTGTAGCAAGACATGAGTAGTGTACTATAGTACAATGATGATTATCATTTTAACTCAGTGGTCAGTCTTCACAGGAATATTAATAACAGATCCAGAGATGTGTCACCATGACACATTATGAGATATAAATTATCTAAGATATGTCTTCTGAGATATACAATATGTATTCCAGGTAGAAATGTTTATACTGTTCCAACAAACCTTCTAACTAGAAATTCACAGAAGGATCTAACTAAAAATTCACAGAAAGTAACAGGGAGTAAAGGAACAAGTTAAAATATACTGCAAAGAAGCAAGCAGAACAAATCTGGAAGGTAAAAACCTCTCATAGGACAATAAGCTGCGACAAGTATCATCAACAATAGCAACAAAATCAAGATATAAATAAGATCTGTGTTAGATGATCACCACTTGTTACATAGTAACATTTTAGTAAGGAAAAATTTATGTATGTAAAAAGAGTAACATGAAAAAATATTCAGTAAGGTAATGGTGGTATCTGGGTGCTGGGAATATAGTGTCTACATTCTTAATTTTGATCATTTGTATTTCTTGTAATACATACATAATCTTATAATAAAAGGCTATTTTTATTTCATGTGGGAGGAGCCAAGAGTGGTGGTATGGACCTATAACCCTGGTACTGTTGTATGTGGTTACCAGGATCAAATTTGGGAACTTGCGCTTGCAAGGCAGGCACTGGAACCACTGAGCTAAATCTTCGGCCTTCAACTCTTAAGCTTACAGAGCAAAAACCCTGAGTGAGATATGACCTTACCTGGACAGGTCTAGGCTGTGAGGGACTCTGGCCAGGTCATTAACCAATCCCTTCTTTAGGAAGAGTCGAATGATGTTGTTCATGCCATTGTGCTGAGTCTTGGCTGTGGCACTGCTATAGAAGCTGGAGGTGGAAGGGCAGGACTCCATGATAGTACTGATGATACACATCACTGCCTGAAGCCTGGGAGAGAAGTTTGACACTTCTATCATGTGAATACAGCTCATTCTTAAACCATAATAACAGTAACTGACTTCAGATAACTCTCTTGTATCTTTTGTGTTTCCTTTTGTAAGTAACAATGCAATAGGTCAGAACTACCCCTTGGGTGTTAACGTTTTTCATTTATAAAAAATAAACTATATTTAAATTAAGGAAACAGAACTGCATAAACTATTACACTAAGAGCTAGAAAAAAAAATCTGTTTTCTCTAGTTGTTTACCCACTTTACCCAAATGGTAATTAGTTCTCTGGGTATTTTGAAGCACCATTAAAACTATTTAAAAGGATCAGGGTGTACGACGCCAGTGTCACCAAAATTTTGTCCATATTCAAATGACCCCAAGGACCAAGAGTATATTCTTCATACTAGCACTAGGTCAGGCATGAGTTTTACCTGGCATGTTTCTCTGTACTCTCAGCCATAGCCAATGCCCGTCCTAGAGCTGCTTTTACTTCATTCACTAGGGCAACCTGGGCATCTGTACCACTCCCTGCAGCAGCCAGGCTTGCGAGGAACAGACGGGCCAGGGCAGGTGTGTCCTTATCCTCTGCATTCTGGGTGTGTGGGAGAAGGTGGTCCAGAACAAAAGCTAGTACACTGCAGTCCTGTAAAGTTAATTGTGACACTTACTCACAAGCACCGGTTTTCTCACATCTTTGCACAGCAACAAGGTAGAAACACATACTTTTTCCTTCAAGTCATAAATTAGCAGGTCCGCTTTACAGATGAGGAAACTAAGGCTCAAAGGTACAAAATAGGTAAGTTGAAAATAATTACAAAGTTTTCAGAAACTTTACAAACCTTACAAATCACATTTATTTTCCACTACTGTTAACAATTATATAGATGTCACTTGTATTTCTTCAAGTGTTTATGATATGATATTTATTTAAACAGTTTATAATAATCTTATAAATATGTTAAGATAAACTAAAAGTTTCCTCTATTGGATAGACAGGTAATTTGAGGCCTGAAGAAAAGTGGCCCGCACTAAGAATTTAGTGAAAAACTGAAATATACTATATTGATTCATAATTGAGTGGTATAATCTCTTCAGAATTCAATTAAATTATAATTTTACTTAAATCTGCAACGTGCCTTGTATGCTCTACAGGAGCATAGTCAGACACAAATACACAAAAATCTTTAACATCATTACTTAAAATAGTAAAAAAGGCCAAACAAGTGAAAGAAAGACACTTAGATTCAAGTCTATGATCCATGCCCTAGTAATTCCTTATTTAGAAGGAAACTTTTAAGTTGTGTGGTCTTTTAAGCAGGTTTTGGAATACACATAATTGACAGTTGCAGAACAGTAGATATGGTAAGCAATCACACACTTTAAACCAGCCAATTATATGAGAATATAAAGAAAATGCAATGAAGAATTCTAGGCTCTGGAAAATGAGATAAAGTGAGTTTAAGACAATGTTAGAAAATTTAATTATTTATAATGAAAAACTTTTGGCACCATCTGCTAATTCTGAACAAATGCATGTTCTATGCTAAACAACTGTACTCCTAGCCAAGTACTACCCAAGTACTACAAAAAAAGTTAAAACTTTTCTGAGTAACAGTACAAATAATGCCACATGAGGTTATTAGTAAAAGCTGGAAAAAGCTCTGTAATTTGGGAACACAATGTGACCAAATACAAAAGATATGGATTCTAATTTTAGCTGTGCTATTATGCAGTATGGTATTGGGCCTGTCATTTACCTCTCGGAGCCTTCTCTCCTTTGCTAAGAAGATAATACCAATAACCTTACAGTATGGAGGTGAGAATTATCAACAGTATTTGCAAAATACTTGTCAATAGCCAGTACCAGTAGGTCACTGGAGACATTAGACAAGCTATTTAAAAACAAGAATAAAAGACTTGAAGCTAGGCATGGTGATGCATACCTCTAGTCCCAGCTATTTGGAAGGCTGAAGCTGGGAAGATTGCTTGAGCCCAGGAACTGGAGACCAGTCTGGGCAACAGATCAAGACCCCCACCTCAAAAACCAACCAAGATTTCAATAGACACTTTCTCCAATTGAGAATATCCAAATGGCCAATCAACCTAAGAAAAGATGGTCAACAGATAAATGCAAATTTCAACCATAATGCAATGCCACTACATACACACTAGAGTGGATAAAATGAAAACCACCAGAAGTTGGCAGGAGGCAAACCGGGAGAACTTCTCTATGCTGCTCATATAAAACCAATTGCTGTAAGTACTCTGGAAAACTTTTGGCACCATCTGCTAATTCTGAACAAATGCATGTTCTATGCTAAACAACTGTACTCCTAGCCAAGTACTACCCAAAAGAAATAGTTCTTTATGTTTATAAATGCCATGTATGAAAACGCTCATTTGTGACAGCTACAAGGAGCAAACTATTCAACTTTTAAATTAACAGTACAATGGGTAAAAATACAATTGACAGTTATACAATGTAATTTTACATACTAATGCAAAAAAAAAAAAATTCCACACAAAATTGAATGGTGAAAACATGTTAAGAAAAAGCCAATTGCGGGCCGGGGAGATAGCTCAGTGGTTCCGGCGCCTGTCTTGCAAGTGCAAGGGCCCGGGTTCGAGCCCCGGTGACCACATAACAATACTGGGCATGGAGACTGACCCCAGCAGCAATCAGTACCACATACCACATACCACAGTGCCGGGCGTGGTGGCTCACGCCTGTAATCCCCACACTTGGGAGGCAGAGGCAGGAGGACTGCTGTGAGGTGAGTTTGAGGCTGAGCTCAGGGCCAGCCTGAATTACAAAAGTGAGACTCTGTCTCAAAAAAAAAAAAAACAAAAAAAACCTAGAAAAAGCCAGATGCAAAAGAGCTCATACTATAGGATCCATTTGTATAACATGAAAGTTCAGTTCATGTGCGGAGCAGATAACTTCAGTGGCAGTTATTCTGGAAAGACTACTTACTCAAGTAAGTATTTCTAACTCAAGTCTGTATTTCTAACTTGGATTAAAGTAAAATTAGTTTAAAAGATGGAGCTGTTTCTAGATTGCAATACTAGTGTTCTTGCTCACTCTCAGATGCTCTGCTGCTTACAAATTATAACCCACAAAATGTGGCCTCTTGTATGAAAAAAACCTAATTGGATATTCATTTAACATATAAGGGAACATTACATATCCTACTCACTTGAAAAAAATCTAATTTAAGGATAACTCTTTTTCAGGACACACAAAACATGACATCATTTTTTCCAAAGTTCTACCACTGGGACATTTAGACTTACTGTATATTTTTAATGGCAATACTGTTACCATGTGTGGTTTCTATGCATGTTTGAATACATGTACAAGACAAACACCTCTTATCTTCTTATTTATATGGGACCTTCGAAACTAGCAAGAGTTATATTCCTAGAGCACCCTTGTATTGTGAAAAACATTATTTCAGATATAGTTAGAAAAATGTCTACAAACGCCTAATTTTAGTTTAAGACCTAAATATGGGGTATCTCCTGCAGTTATGAAATTTAACTTAATAGAATACTGTATTAATAAAGCCTTAGAAGGTACAGGGCATGTTGGTGGCATATTAGGGCTTTAAAAAGAAAACCGAGAACACTCGAGATAGCTACACAGGAGTACAGCAACCTATTTATGATGTGGGAATGCTGATGCATCTGCCAGAGATGGGTTACCGGGCAGCAGCCAAAGAGCAGCATGGAAAACTAAACAACACTCTCAGACTGGCTATTTGTTAACCTTCTGCCAAACAAACAAAACAAAACAAAACAAAAAACAAAAACCACAATTGTGGAGGATATTTGAGGTTTCCGAGAAATTGCAGGGGTATCTGCAAACACTTATTAGTTAGGTTCTACAGAACAACTGAAGCTATGAACTCTGAACCGCAACTTTGCGGAGGTATACTGTACATGGTTGCTATTGTTATCAGCCCTTAGATAAATTTATTTAAATGTCCCACAGATACTTCTTAAATTTCACACTTTCTCCTTAAACTTTTTCCCCTTCTCTGTTGTTAGGATGCCATCTATAAAAGGAATAAAACCCACAAGAAACAAGAATCCTTGATTTCCTCCTTTATCCTCCAAATACAATTCTTGTCATTTCTACCTGTAAAACATCTTTCAACCATTCATTTTCCCAACTTCACCAAGATCCTGTATTATCAAGATTAAATACAAGGGCTGGGGATTTAGCTCAGTGGTTCCGGCACCTGCTTTGCAAATGCAAGGTCCCAAGTTTGAGTCCTGGTACCAAAAAAAAGAAAAAACCAAAACAAAACAAAAAAAAGGAAAAAAAAAAACAAAAACCAAAACAAAATAATAACAACAAAAAAACCAACTCAAACAAACATACAAACCAAAAAAAAAAAAAAAAAACCCAAAAACAAAGATTCCAAACTGATCTTTCTTACTTATATCTTGCTGTTTGCAATCTCTACGCTGCAGGCCAAAAATAACTAACCAACCTCCTCCAAATAAACAAACCCCACCACATTTCATTAATTCACTTGTTTGAATTGATGGCTCCACATCATGAAAAGGTTTTGATTTTTAATGTTTTAATGGGCCTCAATGGGTAAAGGCTTAGCATGCAGGAGTTCCCATTAAAGTGTCCAAAACACGGCAGGTACCCAAATGACTGAAATTTAGTATTGTAAGCAAAACTGGAATTATTACCTCTTTGATCAGTTCAGACTGGCCCACAGTGTAGCTGTAGTTGGCAATCAGGGTAGCAATACCAACATAGGACCTCACCAACTCTGCCAGAAGACGGAGGATAGTGGAGGTAGGCATTAAAGGTTTGCTGCCCTTGCCTTTCTGCTTGTTTTCCTCAGAAGCCCGGTCCCCTTCTTTATCTTTCTTTCCATCCCGAGACTCCTCTGGAGTTGAAGCTCCTAAAAAACAGCCAAAGACTGGTTCAATTTCACAATATGGCAAAATGAAGCCTTAGGTACAAAGAATACAACTCCTTTGGGTCACTTGTATAAGGTAGATACTCTTTTTACACTATGGATAAAGGACACAGAAAAAGGATGACCCGGGCCTCTACATGGTATGCTGAAACAATAAAACAGGGAAGCTTTGTTCAATGGTTCATGTACCCTCTCATTATATATGCAAAAGTATAGATAATTTTATGATCCAGAGATATTTTACTAGTAGCTCTCTAGTCATGCCTTGCCCCCTCTCTCAACATCTGCCTTCCCTTATATTTGCCTGTCATACAATTACCTGGTTCAGCTCAAATGCTCACTTCCTCTGTAAAAGTTCTCCTGTATCACCTAGAAGTATGGAGATACTATGTGTATACCATACATTATCTATATATTTCTGCATTCCAGCAGTTACCTTGTATTATAATTACTTTGGGCCTCCCTTGCTAGACAAAGTTTTTTTAAGTGCAAGGATGCATTTTGGTGTCTAATGTAGTTTGCCATATAGCAGACAAAGATGCTTCCCTTTGTTAATACTACCACCCATACCATACTTCATATGTGTAGTAAGTACATTAAAATAAGTTAACCACTGTTTCACTAATTATTTTCACTTTCTCAATTTATCTCTAGGGACTAGTACGACACTAAGCAAATTTCCCGTAAACTAGGTCTTAAAGTCCTTTCCTATTCAAGGTTAAGCAAAAAGCTTTTGAAAGTTCTTATTTAACTTGTTTCCACGTAATATATCTCTAATTCATGGTGCAGAGAAAATGGGCTCTTCTGACACTGTCAAGACCTACTCTCAAGGGCATATGATAGAATAGCATCACTGGCACCAAAGAGAAACTAATAGAAGATATATGGGCTAGTTTAAAAACTACAACTAAGGGATCTTACCACAGCACCCACTAACCAACCAGTTAACAGGTATTATACTAACTTCGGCATATAGAGATCCCTTACTTATACAACCCTGACAAAGTTCACTTGGAGAAGTAAATGTAGTACTTATACCTGTATTTTACCACACTCTGCCCAGGACAACTATTGGTTCTTCAAGCTATTCTTCCCAAGAATAACAACATAAGAAATGAGCAATTCATTACCCTCTACTTGGGAGGTCCCAGGTGTAGAAGTCTCACCAGAAGCACCATCAGCAGCAAAGACTTGACTCTGTGGAAGAAAAAAGCTCCTGAGCCATTATGAATTTCAAAGACAACTGTCCCCAATAGCAAGACTTGTTTTCAGGGTACCAGTGGGGAATATCACAGATTTTCTTGGGACAACCTTTTAATCATGTTCTCACTCTAGAATTGGTGGGAAGCTATCATTATGAACACATTGCCTGGGACAGTAGGGAAAGGGAAAATTTTAGAGACATTCCAAATTTTATTTTCAGGTAATGGTTAATTTGTAGATATATCTAAATTCCTTTGAAATTGCCCTGGCATAATTCTAAATATACAGGCCACATGAACAATGGAGAGACAGAAGACAGAAAACTGTTAGAACTGACTTACGTTTAAGGAAAAACTTGTCTGTGTATCAAAGTCACTGCTATGACGAGTAAGTGACCTGTACTGTTGGTATACATCATCACCCATGTCTTGCAGGAGCTGGCCAACTTCCTGCGTCATGCCCCCAGGTTTAGGATCTGATTTATCTGCTAAAAAAACGGAAATAAACAAAGACAAAACAAAATTCACATATCACATGAGATGACCCTAAGGAAAATCCAGAATGACCTGACTGGAATGGAAACTTGAGTTCCAAAGAATTTAATCATGCTTTTTCCAAGCACTTATATATATAGCCTTTGAGGAAGAATGTAAGAAACCATGTTACACCTTCTAATATGCTCCAAGCCCTGTGGGGAAGATGTTACTATCTCCTTTAAAATATTCGTTCACTATTTTCTGTGTATGTTATGCACTCTTATACATAAGACAATAGGTAAGAACAAACTTGGTCTAAGGAACTTTCCTTCCTGCCTCAATCTTGCCTAGATAGCAGTTGGTTCAACCTAAGGTTCACTACTACTCTGGCACCTATCATACTGTATGATTACTAGTTTATTCAGAAAGGTGCACTGTCTTATTCATTTGAATCTCAAGAGTATATGTACAGACTAAGTGCTACTATGCCATGAGTTGGCCGAAACGACTCAGGCAAATTCATGTACTCTCTCCAGTGTGTAGCCTCCAGAGGTAGAGCAGCCACATACCTTCCTCTGGGGCATGGTATGCAGCCAGAGCGTTCAGCATATCATAGATCACTTCCTTGATAGTATCAGGAATGATGGGCAGAGATGAAGGTTTCAAAGGAGTTGTTTTTACAAGTTGAACAGCATTGGGGCCTTTAATCCTGAGATTCTCAAATTCATCATCTGAAGCTGATCCAAAATGAGAGAAAAAGAGTTAAGTAGCAAACCAGCAGTACCTAAACTTGATTACTAACCAAGAAAAGTTTAGAAGGAGCTTATGTAATACCCCAATTTTTTTTTTTAAAGGTTTTTTTGAGACAGGTCTCGCTTTGTGGTTCAGGCTGGCCTTGAGCTCAGCCTCAAACTCACATCATAGCAATCCTCCTGCCTCTGCCTCCTAAGTGCTGGGATTACAGGCGTGAGCCACCACACCCGGCTATAATACCCAAATTTTGAAAAGGAGGCCACTGTCAATGTTCAAGCAAGGTATTTCATTATTAAGAAGTATACGACACTACTAAGTGTACCTCAGGTGAGACTAGACTGAGTTCTTGGTATTTCTGACAGGGAAAATAATAGCAGTGTCCAGAGAAACTACTAAAGTACAGTACTCATTGAACTGATCAACCCAAATAACCTGTCTAGATCCCTGTATATGCCCAGAAATGCTCTCCAAATTATAGATTTCCTCACAGGAAAAATCTCTGGAGTTATACCATGCTAAAGACCTCATCATTTCAAAGGCCAGGAATGAAATGAAACTACCTGTTCCTGAACCCCGAGGGGCTGGAAGAGCAATGCGGATACAGCAGTTTGCCACTTCTGTGAATATGTCTGGATTACGGCATGCGGCTGGCCCAAGGACACGAAGGATGTAGTTGATCTCCCGAGAGCCTAGGCTGCCAGACACAACACCAGAGGTAGTGCTTCCAGCTCCACTTGTAGCTGCTGAGCGAACAACCTAGTAGATGGAAACACAATGGTGATTAAGCATTACTTTCTAAAAATGCAATTTTACTCAAGAAAGCATTAACAAAGATTAAAATACTAACCAGGCTCTGCTTCAAGAGTAGGTGACAACTTTAGATTTTAGGAGAAAGATATACTTGGTTTTTATGTCCTAAGCCATCCATTTTCAATTCAAAAAACATGACTCTTAAAAAAGTTAACAAAACATCTCAAAACTATCAATTCTTAGATCAGACTGCATAACACAAACTGGGAGATACATCTAGATCATAGATCCCAAACAACTTTTACGTTTATGTGCCAGTTCTATGCCTCCAGAAATACTATCCCACTTTTAAGTCAGAATGGCTCAAACTATTTAACACTGATATCAATTCAGTGGATAAGAACAGTATTAAAGATTTTCTTACATGTTAAAGTCAATCACTGCTCTGATAATAACAGACACAGGAAATATCAAACTATTACAGATTATTTGCTTTGCTATCAGGGTTCAATACACCTATGCTTTTGCTCTTCTCCTTGAATCTCTTGCCTATGATGGAAAAGACAGGAAAGTATGAAAAACTCAACTTTAGAACTCAATTATACTATACCAAGTACCATAATGTTTTTCTTACCAAATCAGTGTTAGTCTAGCATAGTAACGCCCCAATATATTCCTTATGTAGTTACAATTATAAGTTAATTTCTTCTCTCTTGCTTTTTTTTTTTTTTGGAGACAGGGTCTCACTTTTGTAGCTCAGGCTGGCCCTGAGCTCAGCCTGGAACTCACAGCAATCCTCCTGCCTCTGCCTCCCAAGTGCTGGGATTACAGGCGTGAGTCACCACACCCGGCACTGTGGTATGTGGTTCTGACTGTTGGTGGACTTGAGTCTCCACACCCAGCATTGTTTTATGTGGTTACCAGATCGAACCTGGGTCCTTGCACTTGCAAGGCAAGTGCCGGAACCAGTGAGCTAAATCATTGGCCCCTCTTTTGCTTTGAGATGGAGGAAGGAAGTCTCACTTTGTACTCTAGGCTGGCCTGAAACTCACTGCAATTTTCCTGCCTCAGCCTCCTGAGTGCTGGGATTATAAATGTAAAGCACCACACAAAACAATAATTTTATTTTTAAACAGAGAAAGTTGTGGATTATATAAGGTACTGTATGTATCATTTATCCAGTTCCTGTATTGTTGGGAATTGGAACTCCAATTTCTTGCTATTATAAGCAATTGCACAGTGAATGTACGTAGCATACTTGATGTTAGCAAGCAATCAGCTAGATTGTTAGTTACAGAATTTCTAGATCAAAGGACATCTTAATAATACCAAACTGCTGCTCCAATGCGGTGGTACCAATTTCTACTCCTGTCAAAAGTATAAGTGTGTCCAGCTTTTCACATCCATACTTACAAGATATTATTGAATATTTGCATCTTGTTAAAGCTTTGAAAGTTTTCCTTTCATCCAATGGAGAACTCTATTTAACCACAGTATTTTTTATGTTTATTAAGCTTCCAAAGTCTGTACAATTGTTTTTTTCCTTGCTGAGCCATCTCCAGGCATTGGATTATTATGCATACTACCTTGAATAGTTCTCTTGATTTTGTACATGCGAGGTACAATAAAAAAGACTGAGTGAAGAATCTGACACGTATACTCATATGCACAATGGAATTATAAATTAATACTACCTTTTTGGCTGGCAAATTTAAAACACACACTTTTTGATCCAATTATTAAGTTTCCCCCAAAATAGCAAACTTAAAACATGAACAAAGCCAAGGACAAAAATGCATATAGAAATACTACATATCATTACAAGGAAAGCAACAATGTTTCAAGGGATGAAAGTGGAAATGAAGCCCCGTAATAGTTATGATAGTGTTCATGAAATATAGGTTGGAGAACTTTGCAAAAGCATACAGGAAGAGATAAGCTTTACTAGTAAGATGCTTGAGTCCCATCTCCCTGCTACTGTCTTAATGTTGATGTTCCAAATGTTTTACCTTTGTAATTACTGCTAACTCATTTCTTGTACTGCTTTATAAATCTGCTCAAGGATAGAAACTGTTATCTGAGCTTTGCAATTCATACTGGCCTGAACTCACAAATGTTGCCCAAATTAGCCTTGAACTCACAGCAGTCCTCCTGCCTCCACCTCCCAAGTGCTGGGATTACAGGTGCCACCACACTCAGCATTGGAATGTGGTACAGGGGATCAAACTCAGGATCTTGTGCTTGCCAGAAAAAGCTCTGTTTCCCCCCCCCCCCCAAGTTTTTTTGAGACATGGTCTCATTTTGTAGTTCAGGCTGATCCTGAACTCAGCAATCCTCCTGCCTCTGATTACAGGCACTGTGGAGTGTGGTACTGATTGCTGGTGGGAAGCAGTTACCACGCCCAGCATTGTTGTATGTGATTACTGGGGATTAAACCCCAGCCCTGGTGCTTGCAAGGCAGGCGCCAGAACCACTGAGCTAAATCCTCGATCCCAAAGCTTTGCGTATCACAATTCAGAAATGGAGTTTTTCGAAAAATAGGCTCTCAGATGAGTATCTGAAACGTGTTCCTATGAAGAAATGATCTTTTAGGGCATGTGCTTTGTACCTCAATTTTCTAGTTTTTGGCTTGGTCAGTGAAACCGCTATTAAGACTTTATACATAAAAAAATACCAAAATAGTAACACGACATTTAAGTGTAGGAAATGTCTTTTCAAGTTTTTAGGTTTTTTTGTGGCATCAAGGATTAAACACAGGGCCTTTGTACTGAGTTGTACCCTCATCCCATTTTTATTCTTAATTTTGAGACAAGGGTTTTTTTTTTTCATTGATTTGCTATGATTGGGCTTGAACTCTTGGCATAGTTTTCTACAGTGTGGAGATCATAGGAATGTACTACCATGCTGGCTAGTTCATTTCTTTTTTTTTTTAGGTTTTTGGAGACAGAGTCTCGCTTTGTGGTTCAGGCTGGCCCTGAGCTCAGCCTCAAACTCACATCACAATCCTCCTGCCTCTGCCTCCCGAGTGCTGGGATTACAGGCGTGAGCCACCATGCCCGGCACTGTGGTATGTGGTACTGGTTGCTGCTGGGTGTGGGTCTCCACACCCAGTATTGTTATGTGGTTACCGGGGAATCGAACCC
>PVIR01012772.1:0-15292 GCA_004026965.1 Petromus typicus | reverse complement strand
CGCATTTCTTAAAATACTACTTATCAGTATAAACTACCATATCTAAGCAAATTTCTAAGTACGTGGCTGGAAATTTTGGTGGGCAGAGTATATAGTGTATATATCTAAAAACAATCAAGTCAAGATGTGTCATGTACTGATAGAAACCCTCAATGTTGAATGTGATCACATATATAAAATGCATCAATAAAATCAACTTTAAAAAAATAAAAAGAACTAGAAACATTTTCTGACACCATGGAAAACAGCATGATTTCACACTACACCAGCATGTGACATAAAAAAAGACTCACCTTTTCCATAGTATGACGGAGAGTACAGGGGTCCTCAATGATGTGTCTTAAGAGAAGGGTGACCAAGGGAGTAAATCCATTGAAACCTGAGCTCTGGGTCAAATTCAAGATCATGCGGGTACTCTTTAGCTCTGCAAACATCATGGCATATTTGTGGTCCCGGGTGAGCCTCAGGCACAGGCGAAGGGTGGCATGCAAAGTGTCTGGGTCCACAGGGACTCCCAGCATGCTCACACAGGCCCGGATCAAAACAGTCACCATATCTTCTGTCAGGCCCTGGATCAGGATCTCCCCAATTTTTGTTTCTTCCAGGCTTGCCTCCTTTTCAGTGTTTGTAATCTCCAAGGTCAAGTAAGCATCTACAAATGAGAATTTATACAATTTTAACTTCACATTTCTTTCTACAATTCTCCCTCCTAAGAAACCAACCACCAGGTTGGGTCTTATTAGAAGAAATACAGCTAATATCAATTCTAAGACCAGATGTAAAGACATGTATGTAGAGGAGTACTGTTTATCTTTACTTGCGAAGTAATTAGATGAAATCCACTTGCACTGAAACTGTCCAGATCTTAAACCATAAAGATCTTAGCTTTAGGTAAAACACTTTAAAAGACTCAAAATGAAAAGCCCATACCATTACCTTTATTTTCTTTATGTTTGATACCATTACCTTTGTTTTCTTTACGTTTGATATCCATTTCTTTGCTTTCTTC
This sequence comes from Petromus typicus, assembly GCA_004026965.1. NCBI lineage: Eukaryota > Metazoa > Chordata > Mammalia > Rodentia > Petromuridae > Petromus > Petromus typicus. Next base: position 14,283 of record PVIR01012772.1, on the reverse strand, counting down.
CAGAGTCTTCTCTAGTTCCTGGCCATTGTTGTTTTTTGAGTTTTTATTCAGTCGTGGTACCCTGAGGAGAGTCAGCATCACAGGACGTCGATTCCCTGTTTCCTCATTAACCTAAAAATTCAAACAGAAAAAAATCTTTATCAGAAAGGTAATTACAAAGGTTGGAGATAGGGAGATCTTTCCAACAAAGTGCTGTAAAAAGGAACTGTGGCAATTTATTCCATTCTTATAATTTACAGAGAGAATACACAAAGTATCCTACAGGAAAAGTGGCATAAACAAGGCCCTATAATGAACTGCTAAATTTTCCAGCAGATCAGATATTATCTCTACTCCCTAACCCTTGAATGAAAATCTTATCCAGAAAGGACAAAATCAAACTGTCACAGAGTCATGATCTAACCAACGACTTCAGCAGTAGCCAGGCATGGATGCAGGGCTATAATCCCAGTATTCAGGAGACTGAGGTAGGGTGACTACCGAAAGTCCAGGCTAACCTCCACTACACAGTGAGACACTATCTTAAAAAAAAAAAAAACAAAAAACAAAATTAAAGAAAGAAGTGGAAATCCTACTTTTTAACATGTTAGCACTGCCAGTTGATGAAGAAGCAAACCATAAGGCAAATCCAGTACATGTTCCTCTTTCCAATAGTTTATGGTATTGGATAAATTAATACCTGCACCATTGTAGTAAATTGGACAGTGTATCTTCTTCGGCCTGCAGTGAATCTCACACTTGTCTCTCCAGATTTCCAGGCAGAATCGATAGTGCTGTTGTTGCTTGCACTGTAACTACACCAACGCCCAGAGCGGTCATCAAACCAGCGCCAGTTGTTGCTGTTGGACTGAAGGTACTAAATATAAAAGCACAAAGTCTTATGTATTTCTTTTTGAAGTTGATTATAGAAACAGTAACTTCATTATTTATTCTAAAACTAACCAAGAAAGAGAATTCTAGTGGACATTTAACAAAATATGAAAACAGAAAGATGCACACGTATATTTGTCCTTCCTCTGCTTAGCAAACTCTATCTACCAGTGTGACTTGCCATCTTCTCCTTCTGTTTTCCCCAAAGGAGAGATTTCAGAAGTACTGAACAAAAATTCCATTTCTAAAAGTTATTACAGTAATACAGTGTTCATAGAAAGAGTTGGCGACACTGTTGGAGACACTGCTGTATACTATGTCGTTCATGTAACAAAAGAGCATTTTCCTTTAATAGCTCATTCCTTTATAAGTTCTTAAGACCTTCAGCAAGTAGTACCACAAGAAAACAATTCTAAGTCTATATTTTGAAGAGAAAAATAGCTGTGAAGATCCCTACAGAGATTCATACTTTGGAAAAGACTTTACTGATCTCTCACATTGTGTGATCTACTTTTGCCTAAGCAGCTAAGCCATCTTGCCAATCACAGACACTAAATGCATTGCCCACCTTAGTCATCTGGGCTCTCCTCTTTGAGGAGATAGCAGTCTTTTCATAGAAATCAATAAGAAGCAACACTGGAGTGATCCACCTAAAAGAGAATTTATTCTGGGTAAGCCAGAAATCTTCTTAAATTGGGAAAATACAAATTTTCATTTTGCCAAGTACTTCATTATTTTTAAACTACAAAAGCACTCAGTATTTGTCATATGTATGCCCTAGAAAAACGCTTAGTTCAAGTACTAAACCCAAGGGAGGTCAAGTTCTAAAAGAACAACAACAACAAAAAAGTGAAACCAGGATGGATATAGGGTCACTCACTTGGGGGTTTGAACTTCTTTTTGTTCCTTGGCGGCCTGCAGGCAGGGCTGAACCACTTCTAAGAGCTTGATTAGGACATTAAGGATGCCACTGGACTCAACTACCCAAGCACAAGGCAGTTTCAACTCCTGATTGATAAATAAAAGGAAAATAAAAGACATAAATTTCTACTTGGTACCAAGAATGAGCAATGTATAGGAAAACACAAGGTGAAACAATAACAGAAACGGCTGAAATCAAACCCTGCCTCTTAAAACCACTTATTATCTATTTAATCACCATACCTAGTTTGGCTTTGTTATTCTATTTTTGAGAAAATACTTATTTAAATAACTGACATAATTATTTAATTAGAAAACATCCAAAACAGGGAATAATGTGTACACGCTATAGGAAAATGGTCTGAAACAACTGTATCTCAACTGTTAAACACATTTACAAAGGGGCTATAAATGTATGTCTCACTGTTGGATGCTCTGAATCACTGGTGGTACATTCATGACTGTCCACTCAGTGGCTTTTTATTAATTTTACTAGTAAAGGACCTCATGAAGTCATTAGGTCTGTTTATACTACCAATGGTACACTTGCCTGATGGGTAAGTAATGCACACACCACTTGGCAGCTGTTCAAGCTAGTGAGAATAATGAAGTGGAAAAGAAAGACTAAAACAAATGTAAGACTGTGTGATTCTTTTTAGCTGGGGGGCCCGTGAGTAACTTAAGGACCTCGAAGCCTTCAGTTTTTGAGACCCATATCATTTCTATCTTAAAACTTCATGACAATTTAACACATATGATGAGCTACAAATGAAGAACCCTTTCTGCAAAGTCAACTAGTTCCTAGTTCTTATGCTGTGAGAATGACAACATGCTGTGCCCAAACCATTCTCTTGCATCAAATAATGTTCTTACTGACCAGATAGGGAAAAGAAGAGAAGAGATTTCTATCTGATGGTCGTTACCTTGACATTTATAATATCCAATTTCCACAGAATACCACACTATATGGCAGGTTTCTGCAGAGGCAAAACTATTCCATGACCACTAACAAGCATCTTTACCCTTTTAAACTTTCATCCCACAGGTGACTTGATACTTATGAAAGAAGCTCTTCTATTATCCAGAAATGATGCATATGCTTTCCTGACCTCAGACAAAACTGTCTGGGCCATTCAGGTAGCACAGACTACTGTACTGGATACTTAACTGTGCACATTTTAGCTTATGCAAAACTATGAGCTGATAAAATGCAGGGATAATGCCTTACACTAATGTCTCATGATAGTAGGTGTTTAATCAGTGAATGATATGAGCCCAAAAGAGGTAAATCATACCTCAAACAGCAGAGTTAAAAGCAGGATTCTAGTAGCCAAGTTGGAGGCCTGGGGCAATGTAGCCATTTGACTGATCCACTCTGATACAGTTTTTGTGTCACTTGTTGTCAGAGGAAGAGCAGCTTTGATCAATACATCAGCAGCTTCCCACACCTAGGAAAACAGCAAAGAGATCAAGTTAGATGAAGTTCGGTGAAAACATGTTTCAATATGAATTCTTCCATCCTAAACACATTCACTGAGAAAAGAAATAGTAATATATTTTCTATGAAGATTTACTGACTGTCAAAAGAAGACGAGTCATCACTAAATGATTACCTTGTTTGAGTGAATTATAAAGAAGCTGCATTCCAGGTTAAAGAAAAATTATTTTATAAGATTGGTGCATAGAGTGAGCTTCAAAAAGCTTCTACCAACTTACACTTGGTATTCTTTCAATATATCCCTCCATAATTATCACAAAAACCAGAAAGTTAGAAACAGTTATCTTTTTAGCTTGCCAATGCTAATCTTTTTTTTTTTTTAATAATGAATTGCTGCAGTTTTATATTCAGGTTTTAGTTTGCTTAAAATACTTATGTTTCTATAAAGAAACTAAACATTCCTGTAAAAGAACTTCTTTGTAGTTTTCCTTTAACTTTTACATTTCCATGCATTACAACATTATATTTAGATAGTCCCAAAGAAAGTTCTCCTTTTTGTGCCTCCCTCGATGTTTCTAGGCTTAAATGACAAGACTTAAGGTTCTAAAGACATAAATAAATGGATTAAAAAATAACTAAAAGCAAAATGTTAATTGGGTATCTCTAGGGGTAATTTTCTCATCCTATTTGTATAATTAGCACATATTAATTTTAATGTGAGAAAGAGTTGAAAAAGTATATGCAGTGCATTACACTTATCTGCCAAGAAGCAGCTATTAAGTAGAAAAAAAATAATTTCCAATGTTAATTTATGGGGTTAACGGCTGAACAGTAACATACATCTTAGACAAACTGGAGACAGGTAGGAAAAAAAACCCTTTTTCTTCTCCAAAGACATTTGGTAACAAAGTTGAATTAATTCAACATTGCAGAAAATATTTATAGACTATAAGCAAGAAAATGCAACCATACCTAGTAGAACACAATACTTTTCAAAAAACTGCTTTTCAAAGATAGCAGGAAAACCATATACTACCCATTTCTGGCTTCTTGAAAGATTACCTGATTGACTACTTGCTTCAGAATCATGTCACGATAATCTGCCCCATTTCGTTTGATGGCTGTCATGATCAGATCACATACACGGTATACTGTGTCTGGAAGCTCATCAAGAAGGTGGAAGCAGCCTGGCAACATCGTGTCTGTGAAAGTGTGGAGCTCATCTTGCTCTAATGGGTCAGCATCCTGGAATTTCTCGAGACATTTAGCCTCTTCTTCTTCCTGCTTTTCTCGAGCCTTCCGTTCCTCTTCCTCCTTGCGACAAGCAACTTCCTAGAGGCAGGGAAAGAAGAGTGGACTGTACATGGGATATATGAAGGCAAGATGAAAGAGATTAAAAATGTATTTGCCTCATGATAAGAACATTCTTCTCTTTTCTATTCAAGGAGTTTAAACTTTCATCGAGGTGGGGCAACAACTGTATAAATGGAAGCCACTTAGGTTAAAGTAACACGGGGAAGACTGATTCCAACAACCCAAGCCATTGGTAATTATCTACTGGACCCTATGGTACCACCCATAAAATCATTTTCAGACATACTTCTGTATTTTTCTGTCAGTGTGGTAAACTGAAGTAACTGATTACCCAGGAATATATAGTCAAGTTTGGCCCATGGGCAATCCTAAGTAAGTGTGTTGAACCTCTTATTTGTCAATAATGACTAATGCTGCATCCATCTCCTCTAATATTTCAGGTCAATACAAGGTAGCTTGCCAGATGTGGTGGTGTGTGCCTGAAATCCCATCATTTGGGAGATGGAGGTAAGAGGACTACCATGAGTTCCAGGCCAGCCAGAACTAAGTAGCAGGACCTAATCTCAAAAAACCAAAAGAGTAATAATGTAGCTCAATAATGGATCAGCAGGGTTTAGACTGAGCACTCCCGCGTTTTTAGTAAGACTTCAATCTGGTTAATTATTTTGTAATAACAGCAGAATATTCACAGATGAAGGTGATGGGTCAAGTCTCTTTACTGCCATTTCCTAGTTACCTCAGGTGATTCTGCTCTTTGATCCATTGGAATATCCTGTCCTAGAGACATGGCAATTGCTCTCATCATTTGGTCCTCTTCAGACATGCTCAGATCCTAGAGCGACAACAGAAATTCCAATGATCACACACACACACACACACACACACAAAAGAATGGAGAACTTAAATTCACAAGCTCAACTCATGAAAACTCAAATTTGAGAAAGGAATAGGGGCTCTGAATAAGGGTCTCTGTAGTCAAACTGGACAATACTTATCTGGCCACTAAAAGAACACTGGGGGAAATTTGCAATGGAAATTTATGTGACCACCGATTTTGCAACACATAAAAGTGTGCCTCTTTTCTATTGCTTTGCTTTAGTTCCTCTAACAAAGGAAATCCAAGTAATTTTCATGGCTAGTGGATAAAAAGCATGGAAATTATATTCTGAGGCTTTGAGTTATTATGAAAAGAAATACTGCCATTAAAAAAGCCTGAAAATAAGGAGTTTATCGAAAAGTAGACAAATGATAGAAAGGTGGAGAAAAAAGGTATTAGTAGTCAACCTAATATTCTAGAAATTAAAAGTTCCTACACAAACTTACCCGAACAACTCCTCCCATGATTGGAGGAGGGTGGGTTAGAAGGTATTCTGTAGCCTGCTCCATGGTGCTGGTGTTTAACAAGGCCTCCATGGCATGTTCTCTTGTAAAACCCATGTCTATGAGCTACAGGAATGAAACAAAGAAAAACACAAAATGGAGGCCAAGAGCTTAGAACCACATTGAGAACATTCTCAATGTATTTAAAAACAAAACCAAAAAAATCTTTATGGATGAAAATTCAAGTTTCTCTAATGTTATAATGAATAGATAGCATTACAGCGTGGGGCAGTTAGTTAACAATCACTTTGTGCTTCTATAGTATTGTTAAACCTACACATTGCATTGAGGAGCTTAAGTACTTTTCATTTTTATATTCTAAATTGTGGAGTAGAATTATTACTATAATTAAAACAGATTCATACACCTTAATATAATTCGGCCCTAATTTTCTGGAAAATAATCTGGCAACAAAAGAACTGTCTGAAAACTGACTCAGGAATTCTACTACTGGGACCTGCTCCTAAGAAATATATATGTAGCTTTACAACATAAAAATGTAAGAGAAGCCAGGTGTGGTGGGTGGTACATGCCTATAATAATCCCAGTGTTTGGGAGGCTGAGGCACAGGGACTGCTAGAAGTTCAAGGCCAATATGGGTTATATATACATGCAGAATTCAAGGACAGCATGAACTACATGCTACTAATATTACATACCCTGTCTCAAAAAACCCAAACCAAAAGAAAGTCAAAACCCAAAAAACAAGACAGTTAATATCCAAGAATGAAATAGAAGTAGTAAAAAAATTTAGTAAAAATTAAGCATAAAATCAACTTACTGAATGAAAGAAGACAACAGCTATCTTATATGGTAAAATTATGAACACCTTTAAAAAATACTTTGCTGCATTTTCTAAACCTTCTAAACTATTGATTTTTTTTTCTTTTTTTTTGAGGCAGGGTCTTGCTTTGTAGTTCAGCCTCAAACTCACATCCCAGCAATCCTCCTGCTTCTGCCTCCCGTGTGCTGGGATTACAGGCGTGAGCCACCACCAGGCCCGGCACTGTGGTATGTGGTGCTGATTGCTGCTGGGTGTGAGTCTCCACACCCAGTACTGTATGAGGTGCAGGGCCCTTGTGCTTCCAAGAGGCGCTGGAACCACTGAGCTAAATCCCCAGCCCAGTATTGATTATTTTTATAGTAAAAAGGGCATGTATGAAAAACTTGACTCAGAAATTGATACTATGTATATATCTATATCTAAGTACATATAAATAAGTAAAAATGATGTATATGATTCAGATACAAAGAAAACATACATACATAATAATTCGAGGAGGAAAACTAAAAAATGGTGTTTTTTTAAGACATGGTCTCACTTTGTAGTCCAGCCTAGCCCTAAACTCAGCCTCAAACTCATAGCAATCCTCCTGCCTTTGCTTCCTGAGTGCTGGGATTACAGGCGTAAGCCGCCATGCCCAGCACTGTGGTATGTGGTACTGAGTGTTGGTGAGCACAAGCCACCACACCTGGCACTGTAGTATGTGATAATGAGGGAATGAGCTGGGAACCTTGAGCTTGCAAGGCAGGTGCCAGAACCACTGAGCTAAGTCCCTGGCATAAAAATGTTTTTTGAGATTAAAGTATTAGAACTTTCTCTCTCATTTTGTAATCAGCCATTTAAAAATGTGACTTATACGTTTATTCAAAAGTGTAAAAAGATGTGTACATGCTTAAGATTTTTAAAAGTTCTTATTGGAAAACAAATATGAGTCACGACATCTCTTTCCTTTTTTGAGATTAACTAAAAAGTAACTTAAGATAGTCTGCTTTCAAAGAACATGGTAGCAGCAGGCTGAGAATATCAAAGTATAATGAATAATACACTTAGGAGGACACAAATATATTAGTTGTTCAGAGCATTAAGACTATCTTCCAGCTTTCCTGAGGGGGGAAAAAAATCAAGGCAAACAGAAGTGAGTTTAAACCTATCTCCTGGCTTAGAAAAAACACAGCATCATATTCCATTAATGTGAGGCAGCACGCTACCTGTTGCAGCTGTTGCTGATTGACTTGAGGTTCCCGGCGAGAGCCACCTTCCTCTTGCCCTGTATCTTCTTCTCCACGAGATCCTTCTTTCTCCTTGCTTAGTCTTTCTCGAATCACAGGTTCTCCTCGGAGGATATGACATAGAATGGCTAGCATTGATTCAGCCATTCGCCCACCATACACCTTCAAGGGTTTCCGGTTCCACAGGTTCTTGATACAAGTAAAGGCTGCCTATAGTCATTTAAAAAAATATGTGAAGATCTTTTTGGCTAAGTTCAAAGCCCTGGCCATTTAGTGATAGATCTGTGGGACATTCCTTCCACAATTACTGACAAAAACAAAATCACTTGGGTCACCAAAGCAGCTGCCTAAGGAAGGACAAAGAAGGGCCATTTAATTCATACTGGAAGTACCAATGCCATGTTTATTCAAATTTATAACAAGGAAAATTCTTGAATGATTTTCATCACCATCTGTAATCAGCCCTATTGGGACTAGGATCTAATGATCGTTTGGGCTGGAGGAATAGTGTAGTGGTAGAGCACCTGCTTAAGCATACAGCCCTGAGTTTGATCCCCAGTGACTCTCCCCCAATAATATTATTTGATTAAAGAGGACAAAACAGAAGGAGAGCTATCCAGTTAAATGACACATTACTGTTGGTTTTAGAATGCTAAATACTCACTTTCTGTGTTACCACAAGGAAGCGGAGGGCACTGAACTGTGGAAAGTTCTGGACACCTCCAGGCAATTTGGCAGGCAAAGAATGTGGAGATTCAAGCACCGTGGTTGGATTCACCATCTTTTCCACAAGCATGAGCCAGGCGTCTAGGAATTCTCCCGTGCCATCAGGTAAGTCTGAATGTTCTAAACCCTCAGACACAGGGACTTTGCCTCCCATTGAAAGAGCCCAGTTAAAGGTTCTAAATTCAGGTAAGAGAAAGTATGAGGATAGAATATTAGTGTTGCATATGGATGGAATTACATTTGAAGGGTCCTCAATCTCTCTCTGCATTGGCATTACATGTACTACTTCTTAGTTATTCTTGCAACCTCCTTGTGAAGCTTTCTTTCGAAGCCTTTAAAAATACAGTAAAGGGATACTTAGCTTAAAAATCTTCTGCCCAATAAAGTAAAAGTCTTCAGAGAAACAAAAGGAAAAGCTAAGTCTAGAAAAAAATCTACTTGAAAGGAGTTAGAAGCCAAAGGGAAAAAAATGAGACACTTAAAAACACTTCTAGGACAGTCTAAATATCATCTTCCAAGAATGTGGAGACATATGGCTAGTTCCCAGAACATAGAAGGATAAAACCAATGACAATTTTTCTATATCCTACTGTTACAAAACAGGGATTTACAAAAGTTTGGGCTGGTAAGGTTAAGAATAAACTATAAGGAATTCTTCTCTGTGAAGCATTGATGCTTACTCAAAAAGTGCATTGTGGCCGCCAGAGCAGAGAAATTTCTGCAGCATGAGGTGGTAGGGATACTTCCTCTCATCAAACAGCATCGGAGACGTGAAACCAACTGAACAAATGAAGAATGTCAGCCTAAAAAAAAGCAAAAAAAAAATGTAGGCTTTTCTGAAGCAGACATAGAAGCAATGTGAAATTCACATTGCTGTGAAATTCAATGTGAAATTCACATTCATAAAAGAAGAAGGAAAAATACATCTAAGTGACTGATAGACTGGAAAGGTGGATATCTGATTAGTATGGTGATTAAAATGTGAATGACTCAAAAATGTGACCATGTTTATCTATTACAGAATATATGGTCACTAAAATGCAATCTTACCACAAAAGCTCTCAAAATTTTACATTTTATACTAGGTACAAGAACAACAAGTACCTTACTCCGTCACTGGAAAAAATACAGTGTAAACAAGGGACTGCCAAGTTCTCTTAATTCAGTGGCTCACTGTCCATTTAAGAACACTTGGCAGAACCTCACCTGAAGCGGGGAGTAGGTGTATATGGTGGGGGCTGCCAAGATAAGCCCTTTGTGAGGAGCTTCGTGAGGGCTGAGGCTGTTGATCGAGCGGCAGGTGTCGGTGCTGTAGTGGTGCTCGCAGCATGATGGCTCCTTCTCTGGCGAACAGGAGATCCAACACAAAGTTTAACAAGTAGTCCAAACAGCTCAGCAAGTGCCCGTCCTAGCCGAGAGGAAGCTAGAACACAGAAAGCAGAAAAAGATTAGTATTCTCAAAAAGAGTTTCATTACAGTTTTATGACCTATTATTTCCTCCAACACAAGACCTAGTCACTTGGATTTATCTCCACATATGATAATCTTAGAAGATTCACAATGGACAAAATGTCTTTTTTGTAAAAAAGAAAATTATATTGATATTTATTATATAACATATAAAAGACATAAAAATTGAAACAAAAATGACATAAAAATTGAAATTTCCTTTGTAGAACTATACACACTATTCTTCATTTCGCAACTCACCTGTGTGATGACTGTTTAGATTTACAACCCATCTTTCTCACTAAGTTTTGTACATTTTATTTATAGAGATGAATGTCTTTTTCGTACAATATATACAATGTATTCATTACAACTGTAACTTTTGTTGATCACAATGTATAGTATTAGTTTTATCTTGTTATACATTACAGTGCTGCATGTAAGAGTTAAGCAAATAAAAACAAAGTCATCAAGTTAGTTTCCTTTGACCAATTCTCACATAGCAATTTGATCAACAACCTAGCCACAGAACTCTGACTCAGTCATTAAATAAGGAATGTCAAAAACAAAACAAAACAAGGAATGTCTGTGTAGCAATATGTACTGAATAAGTAAGTAAATCTACTGGATTCTCTCAGTCACACAGAATACCTGTGTAGTACTTAAGAATGGCAAAGATGCTTAACAGCCTGGAATGTAATGGTTACAACATAAATTAGATAATCCTTAGCAAAGCAGATTGCTAGGAAAAGGAAAACTATTTCTCAAGTAAACTCTTACAGAATTAGATGTAGGCATTTTAAAGTCTCACCTTTACTGGTATTCTGATAAGATGGAAAACAAAGGAAATGGACAGATTCCTACATACATATGAACTATTAAAGTTGAATGAACAAGGCAGAAAATCCATGGAATTGAAAATGACAGATACTGTAAAACAGAAAATATTCAAAGGGAAAAGTGGGATGGGATGAGTAACGAGGGAAAGGAAAAAATCTGATGGTTAAAAAAAAAGGAAACGAATTTCATGGATTTTATGTATATAGGGGTTGTAGGGTGGGCAGGGGAATGGGATAAAATGACAAGTCATGTCATGTACTGGTACAATTCTCAATGTTGAGCATGATCATGATGTGTATATAAAGTGTACCAATAAAATCAAAAGGAAAACCCACCAACAAAGAAATGTCTTAGTCCTGATGGCTTCACTGCTGAATTTTACAAGAAATTTAGGGATGAGCTAATGCCAGTACTTTTCCAACTGTTTAATGAAATTGAAAGGGATATAAGATTCCAAAATTCATTCCTCAAAGCAATTATTACTGTGATTCTAAAAGCAGAGAAAGACCTAACCAAAAAAACCAAACCAAACCAAAACAAAACAAAAACTACATTCTAATCTCACTAATGAGAAGATGTAAAAATCTTCAATAAGATATCAGCAAATATAGATAACAGAGGTGCAAAAAGAAGATCATATACCCTCACCACATTGAATTTATCTCAGGAATGAAAGGATGGGCAACATATGTAAATCAATCAATATAATACTCTATATTAACAGGATCAAGGAGAAAAACCATTTGATAATCGCCAATAGATGCAGAAAAAGCATTCAATAAAATCCAACACTCATTCATGATTACTACCCCACAGAAAACTGGATCAGGAGGTCTTTATTGCAAACTGATAAAAGGTATTTATGAAAGACCAACAGCCAGCATCTTACTAAATGGTCAAAAACTGAAATCTTTCAAGCTAAAATCAGGAACAAGACAAGGGTGCCCACTATCATCATACTCCTGTCCAACAGAGTTCTGAAAACATTAGCCACAGCAATTAGACAACAGAGGAAAAAAGGAATAAAGATAGGAAAGGAAGAAGTGATTATTTGCTGATGACATGATACTCTACATAGATCCCCAAAGCTCACCCCCCAAAAAGCTTGACTGAATTGCCAAATTTAGCAGAGTACCTCGATACAAGGGCAGCACTCAAAATCAATAGCCTTCTTATACATGAATAACAGACTCACTCGGAGAGAAACTGGGGAAATATTTCACAGTAATATCCAAAAAATGAATTATCTATGATTCAGTCTAACAAAGGAGGTAAAAGACCTCTATTCTAAAAACTGTAGCACTCTGAAAAAGAAAACTGAAGAGGATATCAGAAAATGGAAAGACATCTCTTATTCTGTAAGAAATGGCCATAGTCTCAGAACTGCTAGTAGATTCAATACAATCCCAAATGAAATCCTAACAGTATAGAGAATCCCAACAGGAGTAGAGAAAAGAATTCAAAATTTCATCTGGAACCTGCAGAGGTAGAATAGCAAAACTAATTCTTGGCAACAAAGACATGGCAAAGGAGTATGACAATCCCTAAATTGAAACTACACTACCAAAGCCACTGTGATAAAAACAGCATGGTATGGGCAAAGAGGGCCCAGGATCAATGGAGCAGACTAGAAGATACAGAAACAACTCTGGATATAATAAGCCACTTTATCTTTGACAAAGGAGCCAAACATTCCAAATGGAGGAAAGACAGACACTAAAAGGTGTTGGAAAAAGTGGGTTTCAATATGCCAAACATGAAAACTGGACCTTTATCTTTCACTATGCACGCCTAAAATTGAAGTGGGTTACAGTCCTAAATATTAAAATGAACATTAAACCTGCTAGAAGGTAGGTTAGGTAGAAGTTCTGAAGACAGTGGCATAGACAAAGACTTTGTGAAGAAAACTTCAACAGCCCACAACTAGCACAAAGAATCAACAACTGGGATTTCATCTTATTCGAAAGCTGCTCCACAGCAAGAGAAACCACCAACAGAGGGAAAAGGCAACCTTCAACAAGAGAAAAAACTTTTTTACAAGCTATTCTGCAAAGTACTACTATCTAGAATAAAGAACCTAAAAAAAAAAAAAAAAATCAGACCTTCCTCCCAATTCAAAAATGAGCATCTGAAATAAACAGATATTTTTAAGATAAAGAAGTAAGAAGCACCAAAGAAACATGAAAAACTGTCTAACATTACTGGTCATATAAGAAATGTAGATGAAAACAAGACTGAGATTCCATCTCCCTGGAGACAGAATGGCTATTCTCAAGATATCAACCAATAACAAATTCAGGGAGGGCCCCGGGAAGAAAGGAACCCTTCTCCACTGTTGGTAGAAGTGTAGAGTGGTATGATCACGGTCGAAGTCAATGTGGAGATTCCTCAAAAAGCTAAGATTAGATGTCCTGATTTGAGCCTGCTGTTTCTCTACTGGGTATATTCAAAAAATAATTAAAAGCATTACACCACAGCAACATATGCACATCTATGTTTATAGCAGACAATTTGCAATAACTAAACCTTGGAAACAGCCCCCAAAAGCCCATCCATTAGTGAGTAGATAAATAAGATGTGGTTTTCCTATAAAATGGAGTAGTACATAGCCATAAAGATGAACTTGAGACATTTATAGCTAAATGGATATGCCTTGAGGCCATATTTGTATGAGATATAAATAAGACACATATGTAAATACTGTATCACTTCTCTAATGTGAGAAACTGAAGGTATAAACGAGGTCTAGAATTTGTGGTAGGTATTGTGAAATAGGAAGAAAATATTCAAAGGGAAGAGGGAACTGAGGAAGAAGTGAACAGTGAAGAAGAAAAAGAAAAAATTTGATGGTCAAAAGGAAAAAAATGGAAATGAAGCTCATGTATATAGGAGGGTAGGGGTCTGAAGAGATGGCAGGGGAATGAAAAAAAAGCTATGTCATGTACAAGTACATATTCTCAGTGATGAACATGATCAGAATATATTCTTAAAACAATAAAGGAAAAAATATCTCAGCTTTGTGCCATGTTTTCCAAGATGAAAATTTTCTTTTCAAAAAGGAGGTGAATACAAAATAGATGTAAAAAGGAAATGCATAAAAAGGCAAGAAATATTAAGTTCAAACACTGTTTATTTCTTTTTCATTAGATTTTTCTACTTTTATAATTCTATGACGACTTTTATTCTTAAAAATCGTGTCATATAACTTCTTAAATAAACATTATCATCATCATTCAGAGACAAGGCTAGGGCCTGAATCAAAATACAGACTCTATTAAAGCTTGTGTCAATAATCAAGCTCAAAACATGGCTCAGAGGGGGCCGGGGATATA
>PVIR01012771.1:0-43284 GCA_004026965.1 Petromus typicus | reverse complement strand
TGCAGGGCCTTGCTGTGGAATCCGGATCCTCAGCTGGATTCTTCAGGTCTCTAGCACGTGGAGAGAGCTCTTGCACTCTTCTGCATTTGACTTTTGGGATGAATACTGTAAGAAAATCCTACAAATACATGGGTCCTGTATTAAATCGATTCCTTAGTAAACTCTGACTAATACATCAGTCTGTGGTGGTCTAGAAAGCGGAGAAGGGAGAGACTGAGAACAAGAACACACCCTTAGAGGTCACGCCCCTAGTGACCCTCCAGCCAGGCCCCAGATCCTAACAACACATTCTCCTACTGAGTGCAGCAGTGGATCAGTGGATGATGCCCCCGTGACCAAGTCCCGTCTAGTCACTTTGTGGGGACACCTTTTACTAAAACTGTGACAATTAGATTCAGACTTGTGTGTGCACTGAGTGCCCTCAGATTTCTCAGCCCCCTTCCATTTCTGTCACAAGTCGTGTTCCTTAGTGAAATTCTCACACATTGATCCCTGACTTGGCCTCTGTTTCAGGGCACATCTACATTAACACAAATTCTAATGGCACATTTGTTTCAGTTCTTTTCGCTATCCATGGCCCATGTCAGCCTATTAAAAGAGATAGCAAGATTGTAAAGATCATGAAATTTCAGACATCTGGGTGAATTTCACTCTTAATCATGAAGGACTCAAAGCAAACAGTTCCATTAGAAAGTACGGCACATTAAAATAAAATGTTATGCATTCATAAAAATCAAAAGGTTCTTGGAGCCTTGAAGATATAAAGTTGAATAATATTCAACTTTTCTTGGTATCAAAATTACCACCCCTTTTAAAATGCTGCTAATTGGGGCCAGGGATTTAGTTAGATGGTTCTGGCGCCTGCCTGGGAAGCACAGGTCCGAAGTTTGATCTGTAGTAACCACATACCACAAAGCCAGGCATGGTGATTCATGCATGTAATCCCAGCACTTGGCAGGCAGAGGCAGGAGGATTGCTATGAGTTCAAGGATGGCCTGGGTTACATAGTGAGTTTGGGGCCAGCCTGAATTACAAAGTGAGACCCTATCTGAAAAAACAAAACAAAATGCCGTTAACTAGTTCTTTTTTTCTGCCCAACTTTCTTTCTTTTTTTTTAATTGAAATCTTTATTGGTACATTACATATCCGCATCATGATTGTACTCCATAATGGAGATTTGTACCAGTATAAGACACAACTTAATTCTCATTTTTTCCCTTAGCCCTACCACCATACCACCCCCCCATATACATAAAATTTGTTTCCTTTCTTTTTTGTTATAATCTCATTATTTTTCCCCCTTCACCCTATTTTACTTTGAGTATTTTCTATTTCACAATATATAACATACAATTCTAGGACTCATTTACATCTTTATTTTCTCATACCAGGTAAAAGATGCGATATTTACCTATCTATGACCTATTTATTTCACTTATGAGGATATCCTCAAGGTATGTCCATTTGAGTATAAATGATTCAAACATCATTTTTATGGCAGAGTAATACTCCATTCTGTAGAAGAACTACAGCTTTTTTATCCAGTCTCCAGTTGATGGACACTTGGGTTGTTTCCAAGATGTATCTGCCCAACTTTCTAAAGCTCCAGGCAAGGTCTGCAGACATGAGACAGGGCATATGTAGTTTTCTCAAAATTTCTTCATGATTCCAATTTGTGCCAAAGTTTGAAATCTTTGAACACCATGGCCCCATGCCTCTAGCAGTCATTTTCTCAGGAATAATAATGATTCAAAGACTTCTGCCTCGACCCTGAGACAGGAAGACAAAGCAGGTAAAAAAACTCTTCACATCGTACGCAAAGACAAGGACTTTGTAAACAGAACCTTGGTTGCCCGAGATATAATACTAAGAATCAACAAACGGGGTCGTATCAAATTAAAAACCTTCTGGGGCCGGGGGTTTAATTCAGTTGTTCCAGCACCTGCCTTACAAGTGCAAGGGCCCGGGTTTGATCCCCATAATTAGTACCACATACCACAGTGCCGGGCGTGGTGACTCACGCCTGTAATCCCAGCACTCAGGAGGCAGAGGCAGGAGGATTGCTGTGAGTTTGAGGCTGAGCTCAGAGATAGCCTGAATGAACTACAAAGCGAGACCCTGTCTCAAAAAAAACAAAAAAAAAAAACCTAATAAATAAAGCTTCCGCACAGCAAAAGAAACAACTGATAGTAAAAAGACAACCTACAGAATGGGAAAAAAATTTTATAGGTGTTCCTCAGAGGATTAATATCTACACTATATAAAGAACTACAAAATAATTAGATCCCTCAACATAAAAGACCTCATCAAAAAATGGACAAGTTAAATGAACAGACACTTCACAGAAGTACAGATGGCCAGTAAACACAGGAAGAAATGTTCAACATCATGGACCATCAGAGAAACGCAAATGAAAACAACATGGAAATTCCGTCTTTCTCCAGAAAGGATATCCATCATCAGGAAATTAAAACAAATGCTGCAGAGGCTGCAGGAAAAAAGAATCCTTCCGTAGTGTAGGTAGGAATGTAATACAATCACTACTGGAAATTAGTATGGAGATTTCTCAAAAAACTAAAAGTAGAAATTCTGCTTGACTCAGCTATTCCCCTTCTAGCTATCCTCCTAAGTTAAAGACATCATAGTACTGTCTGTGGCCACACAACATAATCAGTAAGTCTCAGAAGCAGTACAGGGATAAAGAAAATGTGGTATTTACACACAGTGGAGTAGTATTCTGGCAGCATAGTCCGTTACTTGGTATGTTTAAACTGAATCCCTTCAGTGAGCTCAGGGTTGTTCAGGGTGGCATAGTCATAGATGCAAAAATTGAGTAATAGCAAACAAAGCCTCCGACCAGTGATGAGATGCTCAAAAAATACCAAGGCCTTGTACTTAATTAAGCAAAGTACCAGTTCTCAGAAAACATCTGGTTGCTACAAGTGACAAATACTAATCTATCATTGGGTAGCTGGGTAAACAACCAAAAGAAGAAGCAGATTAATACATTTGAGACAGTATTTATTATACGTGATGCATTATTAAGTCCTTTTATATATTTATTCAGTTAGTCATTCCTCCAACATGTACTGAGAGTAATGCCTCGACCCTGAGACAGGTCCACTGGCACTGTGCTAGGAGTTGGGAGTCCAGATGTAAAAGGTCACTATTCCGGTTGTCCAGGAGTTAATAGTCTACTTGTGGCAAGTACATCGATGCATTCAGTCTAGCATGATGGATGTGATAACAGATGGACATCTGAAGTGTTTTGGAGACACAAAGATGAAGCACTGAAATTCAGCTAGTTCTTCTTTGAGGTCAGCCAGGAAATGTAAGGAGTCAAGGAGATGAGGAAGCAGGGAAGGGGATCCTGTAAGGGAACAGCAGCGTACACTAGCAAAGGCAGGGAGAGAGCATATTGCAGGAAAGGAGGCTGCTGAAGTGGGTGGTCAGAATAAGAAAGGTTCCTCTGAAAGCCGGAGGATGACTTTGCAGGCTGTAAGGTAAAAGAATGATGGTGGCAGGTTTGTCTTCTAGAAAGACCCACGTTGAGAGCCATGCCGGAGGGTGGTGGTACACCCAGGGGAATGAAGAGCAGGACGGCTGTGGCAGGAGCTTGGATTCTGTGGCTGCTGGGGATTGCCTGGGCACGGGAGAGGGGAAAAATGGAGACTCCTCGGGTAATAACTCGGATTCTGCCATGTCCAGTGGTGCAAACCTGAGACTGCATCCAGCCAGGCCCTAGAGCAGGGTGCAACAAGCCAGGCTCCTGCCTGTAAAAGCAAGGGTGCGCCAAACACAAAATTCAGTAGTGTTTTAATGCACTATTTAAAAATCAAAACTGATGTAAAAATCCACAAGCATAATAGCAAAGAATCTGACCTTGTGCTCACACACCCTGGTTCCACTCACCTCACTGTAACTGTGGTTGGAATATAGCATGCCAAGTAGGAAATGTTAACTCATTTTCATAAGAAACTGCAGCGAGAAGTCAAATAACTGCTGTAGCTGAAGCTTGCACAGCCAGTTCCCGGGTCAGAGGTCTGACACAGCAAGTCTTGACTTTGTTGTTACCTCTCCAGTTTTCTCAACTCCTCACAGAGCCGAGATATCCTGTCCACATGGTGACTCTCTGCTGTTTCTATTCACTTGCTTTCCACTTTTAGCAAGCAGTGGCCATGTCAATAAAGGGCAGTGTCCCCAAGCCCCATTGTCTCAGGGTTGAGTTGAGCAGTGAGAGAGAGGTACTGCTGCAAGGTACCACAGAGCCAAGATTACAAGTTACAAAAGAAACAAAACCTTTGGGAGCCAGTCTGGACTGAAATACCTAGCATCAAAGTCTGGAGTTTCTGAAAGTGTGCTATCAGCTAATACCGATTGATTCATCGAAATGACAAACCACAGGTTCAGCATGGATGCATTAAGTATCATCTCTTGGAATCAGTACCGGAGACAAGTGAAAGCCAAGGCACTTTAGCACTCAGCCACTGGATCTCAGAAATCTTTAAGGTTCCCTTCTGCCCCTAAACCTCAAGTGGCAATTATGGAAAACAGATATTCTTTCTTTTAGCTTGGTCATTTCTAGGGATTTTGAGCTTCCGATTCAGACTGAGCCTGTCATCTCTTTCACTTAAAGACTGTGAAGATTCTATTTTAAAGTTGCTCCAGGTGACATCCCCATTGCTGATGGTGACTGAGCATGTGGCTTGGCCTGAGTGCAGTTTTCAGCCTGTGTAGTGGCGAATGCAAAGTTCTGGATAAGACAGAGTGTTATTAGACACACATGTTTTCATATTTCTCTTCACAGTGATGTTACAGTGATGTGACTCCACTGTATTGCACTGAAAGATGACTTATTTTGCCAGTTCAGAGTATCTTCTGTGATATCCCATCTGTTCTATGATAGTTGTTGCTCCCCAAAGTTAATATAGAAATAGCTTGGTGGAGGTGACTTGCCTGGTTAGCCCAACACAAGGAACGCTGTTAGTGTATCAGATGTTTTTCCACACATAGGTATAGTTTTAGAAGGTGCAGCACAAGTCCATAAAGGCAGTGTGCTTTAATTTTCAGATACATGTATTAAACAATTTCATATGTCTTAGAAATGTGATAGATGAACATATATTTAATAGCTAATACCATCAATCCAAATATTAAAGCTAACTGCAATGTCACTATCTCACTGACCAGTTATTAAAGTACTTTTAACGAAAGTTTCACTTTGGAAATCAGATTACTGGGTGAACACATTTTGAAAAGCCATTTGTACCATTTAGTTATTCATTTTGATTAAGTCCATCTTTTAGATCAGGAATAGTGTCTCTTACTACATGTATAATTGTAAACTTGTTCTATCTTGAAGTATTTCAGCATAGAAAAAAACATGTAGACTGTGATATTATGAATACCTATTTACCATAAGCCCAGTTTAAGTGAATCCCCTGTAATGTAGGACCACCCAGAAGTTTAATTACCTAGAAGATGCATAACTAGCCTTCCTCTTTATACTTATCTCTACAGAGCCCTTTCTTTGTATCTTAGGTGTGATCATTCACAATGATATTAAATCTCTATCTTCCATATTATGTATAACCAATTGGACCGTAATTTTTCCTGTCTTTTGTATAGTCTCTAAAATCTCTGGGAAATTTTCTATAATATCATAATATAATATAATATAATTTTTCTATAATTCAGTAGTTTTACTAACAGAAGAAACTATATGTCCATATTTTATAAATAAGCTTTTAAAAAGCACACTACTAAAAATCAGTAGAAATAAAGGAGATCCTTTTATAATCAGTGCCTTTTGTAATACATTACCTTGTGTATAATTTATGTTAATATTCCTATCCAGGACATCAAAAACTCTTGACCTTTCATAGATTCAATTTGTTCTAATTAACTATATTAACAATAACATTTATTTATACTAGGAGACCACTTAAGTAAGTTGTTCTTTCTTATTAGTACTGCTTCTGGCATCCTTCAAGACATTCTTGCTTTTTGGCAAGACGTGGTATTTCAAAACCACCCTTTTCTTGTCCTAAGATGTGGACTTTGTTGTCCCCAGGGCACCTTTCTTTCTTTTTCCTTTTTGGTGCTGGCCAGGAGCCCAGGGCCTCGAACATCCTACGCATATGCTCTACCACTGATCTTTACCCAGTCTCTTTCTCCTTCTGATGGAGAATAGTGTGAGCTGTTGATAGAGATTGATGAGCTATTGTTGTGAAACCAAATTTAATAATGATATATCTAGAAAACATACAACTGTAAAAAGTTGTATGTTGTAAAAAAACAACATACAAAAAGTTGTATGTTGTAAAAAAACAAACAACTGTAAAAAGCCAAATGGAATTGGGGCTGCACTCACTACCTGGTGAGTGCAAGGTTCTGAGTTTGATCTCTAGTACCACACACACACACACACACGCACACACACACGAGTTTACAGTGGCCTTTCCACATTCCTATACATGTTACTGTACTCTTTCTTGTTACAGTAGGCCCATCATTGTCTAGCTGAGAAAAGTCATTCTCTATAAGGAAAATCTCACCGTTCACCAAAACGACTGCCAGAATATATTAGCTACTCCAAAATGACATTGATGCCTTATCATTCTGTCCAGTTAAACTGGTTTATATTGTGAACATATAAGCAGGACTCAGCTCTTAATGCTGTAATAATTTTAGGTTATGTAATCATCCTAAAGGCTAAATGATCTGAGTCATCCCCTTGTTTCTCTCATTACATTACGAATGGAGCCCTTCCATTCTTAGAGCAAGCAATCAGCCTTTATTGGAAATCCTTGGGCAGTCTCCAACTGTGCAGTCCAAGCGATTTATATGGGAGATCACAGTCATATTCTGTGCTTATTTAGGTCTTCACTTCTGTGAAGTGATTGGAGGTTTATGATAAACATATTGATTGATTCTTTTATGACACACTTAGTCCAAATATAGATGGAAAATAGAAGTTTGGGATGAAAAACATTTGTTTCTTTCCTGTAAAAAGCTGTCCAACCCTGTCAGAACTGACAACATGGAAGAACTGGTTCAGTTCCCCAGTTGCCTGTGGGAATGAGGTCTACCCTAGAGGTGATTTACAATATGAATTTGGCCTGGGATGGGTTGCCCTGATTGTGTGACAGTGTTGTGATGCCATAATTTCATATCAGAAGCATTAATATCTAGGAGGGAAGTTGGAAAAGAAGGAATTTGACCATGTGACTGCAGCCCTGTCCAGCAGAAGGGAAATGATAGGCTATTATTTGTTGTTTAGATGGAAAATCCCTAGAGAGAAGGTCAATAACATTTGCATAGTACTTTAGTTTACAAAGCCCTTTTATGTACATTATCTTCTTCAACACTCATAATTATACCCATTAACTTGGTATTATTATCTCTGTTTTACTAAGGAGGAAATGGAGTCAAAGAGGCTAAGTGACTTTCCAAGGTGAACATAGTGACCTTTCCAAGGTCACTTAGCCAGTGAGGGACAGACCTGGAGTGATCTGACTTTAAGATGAATGTAATTCCCACTCCCCTGTAGCAGTCTAAGCCACACTAATAAAAAACCCACCATGCAAAGAGCTTCCCAGCAATACTTAGGTTTCTTCATTTACTTTTATGTTTACCATATAACCTTCTGATCAATAATTTGGGAGAGGCTAAATAATAACTGTGTTCTTGGCTTGCTTCAGAGTTTTCAGCCTCTGTGTATAGTCACATAGGGTCAGGGCAGTGACAGTGAACCTTTTAGAGTGTTCAAAAGAGTTTGCTGTGGCACCACATGCCATAGGTTAGTAACCAGTGGTCTAAGGCTAGGAGAAGCTTGGACCTTTGGTCCGTGTTTTGTTGTCACTGTCCTGAAATTCTTAATAATCTTTTAACAAGAGTACTGGTATTTTCATTTTATACCATATTCTACAAATTTCATAACCAGTCCTGACTACACAGATGATGGGTCCCTGGTCACCCTGTCAGCACAACATGGATCCCTGGGTGATAAGCCAGTGTCTTGGGGCTTTGAAGGGCATGTGGGATTTGGAAATGAGGACAGGAGAAGAAGTAGAGGGCAATCTCGAGTGAGAAGAAACTGTGTGAAAGACAGAGATGTTGCTTACAAAGCATGCTGTCATGAGTAATACTTCTTGCAAATATGTTCCTTTTGGTTGATTCCAGAATGCTGGCAATATAGGAGTTAACACAGCAGGTCTTACTCTTTAGTCTCCAAGAAACCTCGATAATCTTTGGCCAGTGAGGGGAAATGTGGCTTCTCAAATCTTGTGTTTGTCTTGATAATTTTGGTGGACATACTTGAGCAATGGATTATGATGTACTGGTTTGTCAGGTTGCTTTGCACCAATGTCAGGGATGATGACATCCGCTGGGCTCATTGTTGGCATCTTGAGTCCTGGTTGTCATGGCTGGTTGTACAGCAAGAGACACCTAAGATACACCCCACTTTTTAAAGGCTTCCTAGTCTGTGACTCAAAGAGGCTCCCTTGGATAGACGCATTCTACATGTTCTGCAGACAGATCTGCTGGAGGCCAAGCACTTCTGTGTGGCTTTAAAGGAAAAGGCCATTAGCATCCTGGGCCTGACCCCTTAGGACTTCTCTCTGGACCCCTCCAGATCTATTTCCACTGCTTTTGCTCTTAACATCCTTGCTGTAGTAGATCCTAACCACAAGACAAAGTTTCACACTAACTTAAAATATGGTCCATGTTGTTGTTTTCTGCTGTTTTGCTTGTAAGAACCTGTGTGTTTTAATGGAATATCCATTATTTTTATTTAATAATACTAAGGACTGATAGTAAAAATCTAATGTATTCTTTTCCTTAAAATTTGAGAATTATTCTGTTTTAAAGACTTTGGAGTATCTTAATGAATTTGAATGATTTTAAAGTATTTTATAAAAAACAAAAAACAAAAACACAAGACCCTACATGGTGCAGATGCCATTTGGTCATTTGGAGAGATCTTTCATTTTGGAGACATGTGCACTGGCTAAAATAGTCTTGGAACCACTCGTGGTGTGCATGCCTCTGGGTCCTCTTGGATTGATTACTGCCATTCTTGCTTCTCCAGCATTCCAGAGGTACTGACTCACAGATTACAAGTGTTTCACAATTCTACCACATGTGTCCGGCCAACTCCAGCTCAGTTTTTATATCTTTTTAAAAACTTGACCTTTGATGAGGTCTTGGGTTTGTTTTGTAATCGCCTTAGGTAAAAATAGCTAGTTATATCTCCTTTATGTAGTGTTGATATAATTAGCTCTTATACTATTGGTTAGACTGATATAATTAAAATGTGTAGAAAACATCCAGAAAACTTATTTTGTAAGTCTTCAATGTTAATTTCTTTCGCTTTTTCTGGACCATCAAGAATCCTCTCATATAGTTATCTTATCATCTAAAAATTTTAAATTTAATCAGTTGTAGAATGCCAAAATATAATTCTGAATATCTGCTTTGCAGAATATGTGTACTATAATCAGTTGATGGTAAAAGCACATTTCTGTAAGCTAAATATAATTTTTATATTCTCATCATCACAGTGAGGCTGAGATAGAATGTTCATTACCTCCTTAGCTCTTTAAACCACCCAAGAAGTCAGGCATTATGAGAACTGAAGGCCACTGCCACCATCACGTGGTCATTTGCTGTGAGCTGAAGTTTACCTTATCACTCCAAAGCTCAAAAATCTTCCAGGGTCTGAGGAGAAGGGAAAGGGGAAGGAAAAAGACATGTTCAAAGCTTCTCCATTGTCTACTAAGTGAAGTTGTAAACTCCCTGCTGTGAGGCCCAGGGTCTGGCCCATCCTGCCTCCTGCTCCATCTGTCACCCCTCCCCAGGGTGGGCACTGGCTCCTCACTGTGTCTGGAACAGGAAGACCAAGAGGTTCATTCTCCTTGACAAAGTGTTAAAGGTAAAACAAAATGCCCCCATATACTGTCTAGCAGAAAGCCATGAGGCCAATTATAAAAAATTTTAAAAGACAATTGAGATAAGATGAACTTTGACTAAACATAATATTTTATGTTAAAGAATTATTGTTCATCTTTAGGCTGGGGATTTAGCTCAGTGGTTTTGGCACCTGCCTTGCAACACAAGGTCCTAAGTTCAGTCCCCTTTAACCACATACCACAATGCCGGGCATGGTAACTCATGCCCCTCAGTAATCGATATCACCCACCACAGTGCTGGGCATGGTGGCTCACACCTCTAATCCCAGCACTAGGGAGGCAGAGGCAGGAGGATTGTTATGAGTTTGAGGCTTGCCTGGGCTACATAGTGAGCTCAGAACCAGCTTGGAACAGCAAAAGCAAGACCCTGTCTCAAAAAAAAAAAAAAAAAATTTGTTCATTTCTAAGGCAATGGTATTATGGTTGTGTTAAAAAAAAAAAAAAAGTCTTTGAAACTGGGGACAGTGGCACATGCTTGTAATCCCAGCTTTCAGGAAGCTGAGGCAGGAAGATCACCACAAGTTCAAGGCCAGTGTGAGCTACACAGTGAGTTCAAGGTCAGTCTAAACTACATAGTGAGACCTTATCTTGAAAGAAAAAATAAATCCTAAATAAATAAAAAGATCTTTCTTTTTAAGATATGTAGAGAAATATATATAATGTGGTGGTTTCAAAAAATTGTTAATGGGGGCCGGGGATTTAGCTCTGTGGTTCTGGCACCTGTCTTGCAAGTGCAAGGACCCGGGTTCGATCCCCAGTTAACCACATACAATACCGGACGTGGAGACTCACCCCAGCAGCAATCAGTACCACATACCACAGTGCCGGGCGTGGTGGCTCACGCCTGTAATCCCAGCACTCGGGAGGCAGAGGCAGGAGGATTGCTGTGATGTGAGTTTGAGGCTGAGCTCAGGACCAGGCTGAACTACAAAGCAAGACCCTAACTCAAAAAAAAAAAAAAAATTGTTGATGAAAGTTATGTCACTGATAAATCTTGAATTTTAAAAAGTTTTAAAATTTTAGCAAAAATGGAAAATGAGTACTTATGAGTGAGAAGAGTTGTGACTGTCATGAAGCCAATGGCACAGGGGAGAGAGGAGCAAGATATTCTCAGGAGACTTCGCAGCTGTGTGGCTTCGCAAAGCTCTCAGAACTTTCCCGACCCCAGGTGATCCTCCTTGATCCATCCCATGTCTCTGTGTAGACCTTTCTCCTAATTCTACTCACCCAGTCCTGTGACACAGTGAGATACCTCTCAGTGAGATAAGTGGATGCTGATGCGGGTCAGAAAGGCCATTTTTGCCAAGAAACATCTTCCCTGTATCGCCCACACCTGAAGTTCCCTGAATAAAAACAATTAGTGCCAGTAAGAATGTCTTCAATGAAAATTACATACATTCACACGCACAGGCACACACACAAGCACACGCACACGCACAGGCTGTCTTTTGCTTTTCAACTTTGGGCACAAATGGGGCCTTGTCTCTCTGAGATAGCTGATTGCTTGATTTCCTACCTATATGCTCAATTTCCAGGCAAACAGGTAACATCCTCTTAAGAACTCTTTCCACTTCCTTCCATTCTGTCCCTACCTCATGGCTTCTCGCATCCTTACATGGTCATTGCTGAAGGCTGGCCTGCCATTTGGCAGAAAACGGTTTTCCACTATCACTGGGATGGACCCATTGATCAAGATTTCTGCCCAGGCCTCTGATGTATCCTACGTCAGGTGCTAACTTTCTCTCTCCGTCTCTGTCTCTCCTTTTCTGTCTGTCTCTCCTCTAAGTCTCTCTATCCCCTCTCATCTCTCCCCACCTTGCATTTTTAGTGCTGGTGTCCAGGGCCTTGTGCATGCTAGGTAAGTGTTGTACCACTAAGCCACATCTAACCACTTAACAACTCTCTTCAGTGAAGACTCTTGTATTCAGCCTCACTCCCCAAAGCGCTCACTGGATTTTGCTTCAAATGGCAACACATGCTGGGTCACATATATTTTTTTCCCGTCTGTCACCATGTGCCAAGTTTTACTAAAATTCTATCTACCACTAGCAATAAAAAAGGTTCACAGAGAAGCTCGTTCTGTGTAATCAAAGAAGAGATCCACTTAAACTCTGCATTTGGGACCCAGAACTTCTACCCAAACATACTGGTGCAAAACCAAAAGAGTTATCAGAGTGACAGTCACAGGACAAAGATCTGTGTCAGGGTAAGTTTCTCTGCCTATTCAGAGTTATCTGACTCCTTTTAAGAAAATAGGCAGACATGTCTTCTTGAATGAGTATATATTTAGTAAGTAGTAAATATGAGCATAAATTTAATATGTACTATAAAATACATGTAAATAAGCCAGAAGCCACGATGGTGCTGCAGCAGGCCCAGTGAGGTGGCAGGATGGATGTTCCATGCAGAATTGGCACCCATCAGAAAATGTTCATAAAAAACAGCAACAGACAACATAAGCAACTTTCACATGCGTCTTTCTCATTTTTTCAGTAATCCTGAGGAAAAATGTTACCTTGTAAGAGTTGAGGAGAAAATGGAATTTTGTTGTTGTTGTTTTGTTTTTTGAGACAGGATCTTTCTAGGAAGTTCAGGTTAGCCTCAAGCTCACTGTGTAGCCGAGGCTGGCCTCAAACTCATGATGATCCTCCTGCCTCTGCTTCCCAAAGGCTAGGTTTACAGGTGTGTGCCACATGTCCAGCCTGAGACAGTGGAATTTTGTGGACATTCCCAAGTCAATTAACTTCACTATTTCTTTTCTTTTGATGTACCAAACATGGTGGTAGGCACAATAGAAGATGCAGAATAAAAGAGGAAGATATAGTCCTTCCTTGCTCTCAAAGAGCAGTCTAGTAGGTGATTAGTTAAAACTTGATTGTGCCCTCAGAGCCCAGGTGTAGAAGGCTTCATCCCCAGCCCAAGGCACTGCTGGGAAGTGGTAGCACCTTTAGGTGGTCACTGAAGGTGTGTCCCTGGTGGAGATGTTGGGACCTTGGCCTCTTCCTTCCCTCTCTTCCTGGCTCCATGAGGTGAACAGACCTCTGGGCCACACACTTCCGCTGTGAGGTACTGCACTGCCTCAGGCGCGAGTCAAAATGCTGGTGACCCCAGACTGAAACCATGAGAAGAGCAAGCCTTTCCTTCTTTAAATTGATTATCTGGTCCCCTGTCCCTGCAAAGGAAAGCTGACTAACACAGAACTATATACAGAGGACTGTCACGTAAGAAATTGGGGGACCTGGCACAGGGTATGTGCTCAAGCTGGCGGGATGTGAAGGACAGGAGGAGTGTTTTATTGGAACTTCAGGAAATTCAGCAGTGCGAATACCTGGGTCAAGTACACACCAAGAGCTCCATTGCCGCGTACAGCACAGATGGGTCAGTATTCTACAGAAAACTCACATTCGTGTGCAGTTTGACCTCTGTAACTTCAGTTTCAGGAGGCTGGAGTGCATCTCTGCAGAAGAATGTGTGCTTGGGGCTCACCAGGCACTGGGCTTGATCCCAGCACTATCGCCACAAAAACAAACAAACCAAGCTGTAGTTCCTCTGAAATATTTAAGGTAACTTTGATAGAAAACTGTGAAGTGATGACTCATTTTGACTGTGTCTGCAGCAATCTGTCTTATCGTTAAAATGATAAGCCATGTTAAGAAATTTGAATCAGGATATAGCCTGTAATCCTGGCATTCTGGAAGGCTGGGAAATCGCTAGTTCCAGCCCAGCCTGGGCAACTGAGTGAGTGAGGGCCTTGGGTTCAGTCCTCAGTATTGAAGGAAAAAAAAAAAAGAACCTTGAAATCTCTACACCTCAATTTTAGGTAGGTCTTAAAAGGAAGACAAAAGGATTCCAGAAATACTACTCTCAAGTTGTACTTGGGAAGCAAACATCAGTCTCCACGAAACACTTTCGGTCTATAAATAAGTTATAGCTATATTAAAAAGCAAAATTGGCCATTGATAGTGAAGCAGAACACGAAGTCCAACCGATAATAGTGTGAAGATTCATATCCTGAAGAGAAACCTGGGCTGCTTCTTAGCCCAAATAAAATCAAAATGAAGAATGAAAAACTGACAAATTTTCTGGGCAGCTCTAGGCATGGAAACTCAAGTTTTCAGGTCTTTTTTTTCAAAATAAGATCTCATTGTGTTTGTTTTAATTTTTTAATGTACTCTTTTCTACTTAACCCTGGCCTTTCGGCTTTTATATTCAGTCTAAGGGAGAAAAGAGGCCCAGACTCATTATGAAGGAGATCAGAAACTGCTCCTTTCTGTTCTTCACTGAATAGCTAGGGATTGTTATTCAGCCAGACAGTTTAAAAAGA
This sequence comes from Petromus typicus, assembly GCA_004026965.1. NCBI lineage: Eukaryota > Metazoa > Chordata > Mammalia > Rodentia > Petromuridae > Petromus > Petromus typicus. The sequence goes on along the minus strand of PVIR01012771.1, from coordinate 28,986 downwards.
AATACTCCTTTAAATTAAGTATAAATGCAGACTCTCCTTGTAATGCAGAGAGAACCCTCTTGTGTACCAAGCACCACAGGGTTGGAAATGCTGTTTTATTGACAAAAAGCAATTTCAGCTGACTTGTGAGAGACAGAGGGACTGGACAGAGGTGGCCCAGGAAGTGGCTTTGGCTCTGCTCAGTGACTGGACGGGGAGCCTGGTTCCTCAAGCTTAGCTCAGCTGGGAACGGGAGGTAACACTGGGAACTGTGCTCAGGGAACTGTGCACTCCTCCGCCCCAGCCCCAGTCCAGCTGAGAGAGAGCTTCCGTCTTTGTCAATCTTTATAGCAACAGGGCAACATCTGTCCTCTGTCCAACAGGGCTCTGCTTGTTCAGAGAGATGTGAAAGCCCCAGGTAGAAGGGGGAGGACTTCCAGGAGGGGGAGGGGCTGGATTGTCTTCTATTTTGTTTTTTTGTTTCTCACTATAAACTCCCAGATATCACTAAAGAACAGGTTTCAAGGGAGGAGCTTTTGAAAGGAAATAAAAAAGATGCTTTTGTCCTACATCCTCCCATTTGAAGTTTAACAAAGAGGGAAGTGGCTCCTGCTCCAGTTAGGATCAAACAGTGTCTGGAAGTCAACAAGCTGGGGCCAGTGCAGGACTTGAAGCCAAGGCCCACGAGAACATTGAAAAGAAAGCAAAATAGGACTGCACCTTTTCAATGTTGAGTCATTATTTTAATTCTTTCAATGAAGGAAAAATGGATCTGGACATAGTTGTCTCCTTGTGTGTTTGTCCGAGACGAGGTTTCTCTTTGTAGTCCAAGGTGGCCTTGTCCCAGAATGACCTTGAATTCAGCAATCTTCCTGCCCCTGCCTCCGCGTGCTGAGATTATTGGCAAGAGCCACCTAGCCTCTGTGTTTGATTTAACATAAGGATATTGCCATATGCTCTCTGTGGCCATGTCTGGACCTGTCTTGGTTATGGTAGTTTGTGTGAAGTGTTCTGGGAGGTCTGGTCGTCCATTGGTGAGAGGTGCCAAAGCTGACTCTTCCCCGCCTAGTAGAGAGGGGCTGAAGAGGTTACTAATACATTCAGCAGTGTAGACAAAGTGCGGGGATTCAAGAAGAAAAAGGGGTTCATTTGGGACGGAAGCACTGGGAGAGACTCCACAGATCTGAGCTGGACCCTGAACGGCCATAGGATTTCAGTAGGAGGAGAAAGCCATGCCGAGGCCCCCTCTGGGCATGGGAGAAGCTGGCCCTGTAGTGTCCAGGGATTCCGGGCAGAGAGGGAAGCAGGAATGTGGAGTGAGTGTGTACCGCCTTCTGTGACATCCTCTGTTGGGTGGCTGTGATTGAGGCACCCTGGAGGGCATGTCCAGGAAGGAAGGAAGCCAGAAGCCGGAGATCTGAGATCTGGATCTCCTTCTTCCTGAGACACAACCTCATTTCTTGCTTTGGGTTCTACAGAGCACCCTAGTGTCCATAACTGATGCCTACGTTTCACATTATCTGGTTTTGGATTTGGAATCTATCCCTCCATCCAAAAGAATCCTGATTAATGTAGTTCCATTATTTTCTCTCACTAATCAATGATTACATCTGAGTTATAATGCATTTTTATTTCTCTCTGGTCACATTTCAAAGAGATCAAGATAGCTAGAGAATTGCATTTGTCACTCCCGACCTAAGGTAGTAGAAGTGCCTGGTGACAGACAGCTCCAATAAGGGGACAGAGGGCTATCACAGTGGGGCTCTTAGCTTAGTCCTTGAGAAATGAGGGCTAGCAACGTGGTTGTCTAGCACTAGCATGTTTTCATATTTGTGTAATTCTGCTATTGTATATTTCAAAATCTGTCATTTCTCAATTTGAGGCAACTAATTTATAACAGTGAATTTAAAAATATACCTCTAGTTATATACACTCCTGTTTCTCATTCGCTTCTCAGATTTCCCAAGATCTTGGCTATTTATCTGCTTTTATTTCCTCCCTTCTCCCTGTACCTCTATAGCATGCTTTTTTGACTATGCTAGAATGGAATCCAAAATGCAAAGATGCAGCTTTAGAAGATGCTGTATAAAATCAGCACAGGACAAGACCATCCTTTTTCCTAAGACTCCTTTTTACTATTCACTACGGCAGGAAACTCAGTTTTGCTTTTGAATAAAAATGGAATCATTCTTGGGGCCGGGGAGTTAGCTCAGTGGTTCCAGCACCTGTCTTGCAAGCGCAAGGACCTGGGTTCGATCACCGGTTACCACATACTATACTGTGAGTGGAGACTCACGCCCAGCAGCAGCCAGTACCACATACCACAGTGCCAGGGCATGGTAGCTCACGCCTGTAATCCCAGCACACGGGAGGCAGAGGCAGGAGGATTTCTGTGATGTAAGTTTGAGGCTGAGCTCAGGGCCAGACTGAACCACAAAAAAGCTAGACCCTGTCTCAAAAAACCTAAAAAAAAATGGAATCATTCTTATTCAACAGATGTTCTTTTGGAACATAGACCTTGCAGTATGGCATGGGTATGACTAGTAGGCTCTCATTATATACCTTCCTACACTATTTTAATAAAACATAGAATAGAACACAGAAATAATTTCAACTATCATGAAATAAAAATAAGCAGTAAGGCTTTGTTATTAAATTCAATTTTTCTCACTGTGGTACAGATTTCTCAAAACTAACATAATAGGTCTTTCCTTAGTACCTATGTATAAATTATCTTATGGTTTTAGATACTTATGTGCTAAAACTGCCAGGTGTCAAAAGTAGTCATTCAGAAAGTCAAGACAGTAACTGAGGGTTGAGGTTGATTTTTTTTTCTTTGTTCGTTTGTTTTGTTTTTTGAAATAGGGTCTCATTTTTGTAGTTCAAGCTGGTCCTAAACTCACTATGTAGCTGAGGCTAGCCTGGAACTCACAGCAATCCTCTTGCCTCTGCCTCCTGAGTACTGGGATTACAAGTGTGAGCCAACATGCCCAGCAATGTGGTTTGTAGTTCATGATTGCTGGTGGGGGCGAGTCTCCAATCGCAGCATTTTGTATGTGGTAACTGGGGATCGAACCCAGGTCTTTGCACTTGCAAGGCAGGCGCCAGAACCACTGAGCTAAATCCCCAGCCCTGAAATTGATTTCTTACCTGCAACATCAAGAGCAAGAAAGAGCATGGCACTTTCCTCAGTAAGATACAGTGAGAGCAGGCTGGTGTTTTCCCACAGGTTCGGACCAGGGCCGGCCCGGAGTCTGGCTCTGCGTTCTGGATCAGGCTCAGGTGTCTCTCTCTGACAGGAGCTAATTCTCCTCACCATTTACCCAGGATGCTTGATGTGCCCACCAAATTAAAGAAAGCCCTGGTGTAAATCTAAAAAACTATTTGGAATGCCTGAAGAAAGCAAAAGAGTTGGATATAATTTTCAGTCTCAGAGAACTTGCTATGTATCAAACATTTCAAGTTTTTATATTTTTATTTTCTCAATAGAGTACAGCAAAGACCTTTTCTCTTGAGTCAGTCAGTGCCCCAGGACTTTTTTTCTTTGCCTAGCACTGGGGACTGAATCCAGAGTCTTCACACAGAGCTATCTCTCTATCCTCTTTTATTTTTCATCTTGAGACAAGATCTTGCTAAGTAACTAAGTTTCCCAGGCTGGGTTCGAACTTTCAGCACTCTTGCCTCAGCCTCCTCAAGTGCTGGATGATAGGCCTACATCACCACGCCCGGCATGAAGCTTTCAGCTTCTCATTTCTTAAGAGGATGACTATTTCTCTGAAATGTAGGGATATCAAGGACAAGTGCTGAAGGAATGCAAGGAGAATAATGAAGATTATGAGCTGCATTTATCATAAAGTTGATGTTACTTTCCTCTTTTCCTTAGTGATACACAGACTAGGCACAGTGGCTCTAGCCCAGTCCCGAGTGGCAGAAGGACCTCAGGCAGACCACTTGACCAGGAAGCATATCTGTCAGGTCCGTGGACCGTGCTGGCCACTTCCCTGGGGTCCCACGTTTGTGAGCCCAAACCTCAGCACCGTCAGGGAGAAGCACAGAGAGGGCCTGGCTCTCCCAAGTTTGCCAAGTCAGTCTGCTCTTGACAAAGAGCCCCAGGTGTCCCCAGGTGACTTGTGTGCCATTCACATTTAAGAAGCCCTGGTCTAGGGCCGGGGATTTGGCTCAGTGGTTCTGGCACCCGTCTTGAAAGTGCTAGGACCTGGGTTCAATCCCCAGTTACCACATACAATACTGGGTGTAGAGACTCACGCCTAGCAGCAATCAGTACCACATACCACAGTGCCAGGCGTGGTGGCTCACGCCTGTAATCCCAGCACTCGGGAGGCAGAGGCAGGAGGATTGCTGTGATGTGAGTTGGAGGCTGAGCTCAGGGCCAGCCTGAACCACAAAGCGAGACCCTGTCTCAAAAAACCTAACCCCCCCCAAAAAAACCCACAAAAACACAAAAAAACAAGAAGCCCTGGTCTAGGGGGTGAGGGCAGAGGTCTGTAGTGGGGCAGCTTAACTAGGAAGCACAAATCCCTGGATTCAATCCTTTACTTTTCCCTGTTTCCCTCCTACACTGTGCTACTAGCTAAACACTTTTCAAGCCCTTGCTATGAGCCATGTGACGTTCTAGGGGCATCCTATGTTTTGACTCGTCGACCCTTACAACCCTATAGGTGTCTTCTGTCATTACCCCTAATGCCATTGGGGCTCCTGAGACACAAAGCATGGACAGGAGCTAATGTCACAGCGGCTGAGCCAGGGGCCCTTGCAGGCTGCTGGCAGCTCCTGAAAGACACCAGCTCTGCAGGCTTCCTGCCAGCTCTGAGCTCCAAACCAAATGCAGCTTCCAAGTCCACAGGTTGGGTGCAGCCCGAGGTCCCACCTGTCCCCTGAGAGGCGCCCTTGTGTGGATTTGCTGGCCTACTCAAGGTGATGTCCTTGCAGAGCGCCTCATTTTCTTCCTGTTTTGTCTCTTGGGCTCACCTTATTGCTCAACTCTTTCCCCCAAGTCCTTGGAAAAACCCAAGAAGAAAGAGCTGCCAGTTAAACTCCTGCCAAAATCCTAATGCAACCTGTCCCACAGGAGCGCATAGCCCCGCCCAGAAGAGTGACGGAGAATCAGCTGTTTCCGGCCCCACCTAAGGGCTCAGGGTGAGTCATCACTCTCCCTGCCCAGCTGAGGCCCAGCTGCTCCACGCCCTCTCCAAACGCTTCTGCTCCCCAGTTCTCAGGCCTGCCCTGAAAGCTGGAGCGCTGACCATTCCAGAGTCTCCTTTGAATCTCATGAATTAAAAATGACTGCACTTAATGTCTCAGAGTGCCCGCTGACAGTCTTGAGATTAACTCCGCTGGCCTTTTGGCCAGCCAAGTACTGACAGGCAGTAGGCCCAGTGGGTGGGGAGGCGCGCAGGCCTCGGTGCTCAGGTGGCCAAACAGGTGCGAGGGAGGCCAGCCGTGCCGGCTGCAGTCAGCCTGCTTGCTGGTTAAACAGGTAGGAGGGTGACTTGTGACACGCTGCCTAGAACCCACACGAAACACCACGATGGACAACTTTAGTTCCTCCTCTCCGGAAGGGCTAAGCTTGCGTCTCTGAACGCTGCTCAGGTCCAGCTGGATGTGCAGCAGACGCTCAGTAGAAGTTTACTGAGAGGAGACACGAGTGAATGGGGTTCACAGAGTAACGCTGTCACCACTCAGGAGGTGAAAGGCACTTCCCGAGACCTGTATCTCTCTGCGCCTCTTGGGTTATCTCAAGGAGCTGCCTCAAATTCAGACCTATACGAGTTGACAGACGCAAGGCTGAAAGCGAGTGAGGTGATGACTTGGCCACCGCCCAGTCTGGCAGGAGAAATTCTGTCTTCCTTGTTTGCACTTTGAAGCTTTGTCATCGGGCGGGGAAGACTGCTGGAGCCAGTTGCGCAGGCCAGCTCTCTTTCCTTCCCCTGGCAGTGAAGGTTTTGTGGCAGCAGACTCTTTGAGGGGGCAGAGGCGGAGCCCACCGGCAGGGCTTCGGGGATCTGCTAAGATCGCTGTGCTTTTAATGAGGAAGGATGGGGAAATGGGGTCGACTCCACAAACAAGTGAGAAGCCAGGGCTGGGATCGTCCCCGTCCCTGTCAGGACCCAGCTGCAGAGCCCAGCAACAGCGTTTACCTCACGCGCTGGCCGGTACCTGCACACCCCTGGGACGAGGGCGGGGTCTGGGGAGGAGGCCATTACGTCATGCGGCCCTGGCTCTGCTGGCCTGCACGTGGGGCCGCGCCCTTTTGTGTTCCACAGACACCCACACTTAGCGCTTCCCATCCGCCAAGGGAGGTGGAAACATAGACTTCTTATGTCCAGACAGGACTCTCATCCTTATCAGCCCCACTGAAACACCAGCATTGTATAATTTTTTTTTTTTTTTTTAGGTTTTTTGAGACAGGGTCTCACTTTGTGGTTCAGGCTGGCCCTGAGCTCAGCCTCAAACTCACATCACAATCCTCCTGCCTCTGCCTCCCGAGTGCCGGGATTACAGGCGTGAGCCACCACGCCCGGCACTGTGGTATGTGGTACTGGTTGCTGCTGGGTGTGGGTCTCCACGCCCAGTATTGTTATGTGGTTACCGGGGAATCAAACCCGGGCCCTTGCGCTTGCAAGACAGGCGCCGGAACCACTGAGCTAACTCCCCGGCCCCAATTTTTTAACCTTATTTTTTTATTTGTCACACATATCGATCATATTCGTCAGAGGGGATTTGCACCTGCACAGAATATATTTTAATTCTTCCCATTCCCTCTGCTTCCTTTCAACTCTTCTTCCCCTCCCCACTTACAAAAACTTTGTTTCTATTTTTATTTTATTTCCATTCCTTTTTTTTTTTTTTTTTTTTTTTTGAGACAAGGTCTGGCCCTGAGCTCAGTCTTAAACTCACAGCAATCCTCCTGCCTCTGCCCCACGGGTGCTGGGATTTTAGGCGTGAGTCACCATACTCAGCAGTGTGGCCCAGCATTGTTGTATGTGGTTACCGGGGATCGAACCCGCGTCTTTGTTCTTGCAAGGCAGGCACCCAAACCACTGAGTTAATCACTGGCCCTTTCCTTCCATTCCTTTTTTCCTTTTTCCTTCCTTCATTTCTCCCCACTTCCTCCATTGTTCCCTTCCCATTTGAACATGTTCTCCTACTTCTGAATATCTGTCCTGTGCTGTGCTTCTTGTTTACCCTTTGAGTTTCTCACATGAGAAATAATGCAAATATTTAAACCCTTGTGTCTGATTTATTTCACATAAAATCATGTTCCTGAGGTGCATCGATTTTCCCACAGATGACTCAAGTTTATCCTTCTTTATGGCAGAGTAGCACTCCGTTGCATCTAAACATCCCATTTCTTCATCCATTGATGGCTGTCTGGGCTGTTTCCAAGCTTCCGTGCGTACAAATTGTGCTGCTGTAGACACAGGTGTGCATATGTCACTGATAAAGCACCAGCATTTTCGGGAGCATTTAGAAGGTTTTATGCATGGGCTTTGTAAACTCTCTCGAGACCTCTGCTGCACAGGTGTGAGCACACGTGGCATCTGCACACAGCTCATGACCTGCATCCGAGTGAAGCCTGTGACGGGAGCCACAGGGAACTTTTCTTCCCAGAGAGAAGCCAGTTATTTGCATAATAGCTGATGGATTATTGTGGCTTCATAAAATCTTTATTAAAGTAGTGAGAGTTTAAAGTATGGTGATGGCAGGAGTAGTGTAGCAGTCCTTCCACATGGCACTTTGCTTTGTTAAAGTCCTGAGGCAGGGCAGCCATTATCCCCCAAGAAACAGGTCCTTTTCTGTGCCCTTCTCATCAGGTACCTTTGTCTGGGATGAGAGAGACACAACACTGAATGTGGGTCAGAAGTCTTGTTTGAATTCTGACCTGTTACTTATTGGGGGTGGGAGTTCCTACTGTGTTTATTCAAAAGGTTGTATTCCTCCAGCCTTGGTTATCTATCTGTAAAAATCATTAAATTCATTTCCGGGTTTCCTTGTGAGGATTATGTAGGATTGAAAGAAGAAAGTAAGATTTTCAGTCAGTACCAGATGAAAGAATGAATTACCTCACCTGGAAGGAGCAGGTCACCCGCCTCGACTGGCAGCTTCCTGCCAGCGACGGGACAGACAGGTCTGGCTCATTTTTGCACCTCAGCACCGGCAGGAGCCAGCCTCCCTGGGTGCTGCACACATGTCAGGAAGGAGTAAGTGAGGGAACCCTGTAGTTCACAGCACGGTGAGGGCCACAAGGCGCCTGCCGCCTTGGTGGGAGCTCTGCGGAGGCAGAGAGCTGTCTGCCAACTGCCGGAGTAGTCACTGAAATAAAATGAGAGTAACAGGAGGCTTCCATCGCGCACTGCAGGGAGGAAGCACAGCCCCATTCCACCGTCCCCCTTGGAGTGGCGCTGAGGGAGGTCAGCATTGGTCACTGGGGTTCCGAACAAAATTGTGCCTGCAGTTTTACGGTCAAGGTTAGCCAGGGAGTCAGGGGACGGACTAGGAGCAGAAAAGGCCACTGACTAAGTCAGCGTGGACAAAAGGTGTCTCCATGGTTTCCCTCTGCCATTCAAGAAAGGCCTCTGCCAGCAGGGCCAGCAGGGCCTGGGTCCTTGACTGTGTATGAGGTCTGAGGTGGAGAGGTTAGCTCTCAAACAGCAGCCCTCCAGGGAAGCCTCTGTACTGGCTGTGGAGGGGCCTGGGAGAAGTCAAACGTAAGAGTTTGTGCAGGGGGCTGGGGATTTAGCTCAGTGGTTCCAGCGCCTGTCTTGCAAGCGCAAGGGCCCAGGTTCTATCCCCGGCAACCACATAACAATACTGGGCATGGAGACTCACCCCAGCAGCAACCAATACCACATACCACAGTGCTGGGCGTGGTGGCTCACGCCTGTAATCTCAGCACTCATGAGGCAGAGGCAGGAAGATTGCTATGATGTGAGCTGGAGGCTGAGCTCAGGGCCAGCCTGAACCACAAAGTGAGACCCTGTCTCAAAAAAAAAAAAGAGTTTGTGCAGGGACCAGCCTCCTCATCTAGCATGTTGCATATATGGATAGAGTAACCAAGAGACTTTTAAGTGACTTGTCAGCTGTTTACTAGCTGTTTACCTGCTGGAAATGACCCCTAACCAAAGGGGGTGCAAAGCTGGGACCGCAGTAGAGTTCCTTTGGCTCTCCTTTGCTGGCATTGCAGGAATCGCTGTTCTGCTTTGGCAAGTGTTCTGACTTGGCCAGCCACAGTGAACTTCATCTTCCAAAGCCTGCACATACTGTAGACAGATTTGAAGCCCATCACCTGTGCCTCGTCATACCTGTGACTATATAACATTAGGTACAAAGTGGGTGATGCAGATGTAACTTGTCAATTGACTTTAAAATGAAGAACGTATCCTGCATTAGCTGCGTAGGCCCAAGGCAATCCCAAGAGTGCTTAGCAGAGGAGAAAGCAAAGGCCAGCCAGAGAGCTGCAGGGAGGTCAGGAGAGGGAGATACTAGAATCTGATATTAGAATCAACCAAATCTGATATTAGAATCTACTAAAATACTAGAGAGGGAGGTCAGGAGTTCAGAACAAGAGGAAGATGTGAAGCCCTGTGGTTGCCTTTAAAGATGGACAGGACCACAGGCCAAGGAAGTCAAGGCCTCCAGAAGCTGGAAATGACCCCTAACCAACAGCCAGCAAAGGCACAAGCATATCAGTCCAACAGCTATGTGAGGAAGAACTAAATTCTGCCAAAATTTGCATGACGTTGGAAGTACATCCTCTCCCAGAGCTAAGGCGGAGTGGCCCCTTGATTTTAGCTTTGCAAGACCCTAAGTCAAGCACTGAAGTGAACCCACCTGGACATGTAACCTACACAAGCTGTGAGTTAGTACACGGGCAGTGTTTATACTCACTGAACTTGTGTCCACTGTGGCTGCACTAGGAAGCCAATGTAGGGGTTCAAAAGTTCAGCACAGTGATCACCCTGCCCACCTCTCCTCACCAGCCTGTCACTGCTGCTCTCTGAGCTGTCAGCCGCTCCCTTGGTCAGCTGACCCTTTTGGAGAACCTGTGAAAAATGCTGTTGCAAAGTTCTGTCTAGAAAGTCCTGAGCGCAGCTTAGAATTGGCTGTACGCTTCTGGGTGCAGAAGGCATTGGGCTTACAGCTCTGATGTCAGGCTGCTCAGTTACCCCTGACCTGTGCAGTGCCCAGCAGGAAACTTTCAGGCCAAGGAACTGGGCTTGCCAGGTAAAACACAGAATGCCTGGTTGAAACTGATTTTCAGTTATAAAATACTAGTAATATTGTAGTGATTTTATTACGTCCTAAATGTTGCATAGGCCGTGCTTCCATTTGTTTGAACTCATTCCAAAAAAATGTTTTGTTTTGTCTTTTAATGTATGAGAGCCCTAGAAGGAGCAGACATTAAAAAATGAGAGTTTTCTAGAGCACATGAAGTTTCCTAGGAGGGTACTAAGTGGTGGCCTCGATTTGATCTGGCATTCTCGCTCTGGAACCAGTGCCCTTTTGTTCCTGCCACAACCAAATCTGATATTAGAAAAGGTTCTTATGTCGGATACTTGTACTTCAGTGGGATTTTCTACCAGTGGGATGTCTGCATCTTTAACCTACATGGAAGGAAGAATCAGCCTCCAGTAAGGTCAGGCTGGGATCACTGAGCAGGTGGCCGATGTCTTCAGTCTGAACTCCTTCCCAAGGCAAGGGCCCGTTGTGTGTCTCTTGACTATCCCCAGAGACCATGTAGTAAGGGTCTGGCCACAGCTGTGCTGTCAGGAGCTGGTGGAACTGTTAGGAGGTGAAGAGTGGTGGAAGAAAGAGGTCAGAGGCATATTGGGAGCCTGGCTCATTCTTCTGTCTTGTTTTAGAGGTGAGCAGCTTCCTGTGCCACATGCTCCCACCAGGTGGACGATGCTGCCACAGGCCCTAAGTAACAGGGCCAGGTGACCGTGGACTGAAACCTCTGAAGCCAGGAGCTAAAATGAACTAGTTTTGGTTCATTGGGTTTTTTTTTCAACAGGATGTTACTATATAGTTCAGGCTGGTCTTAGACTCACTTATATAGTCTAAGCTGGCCTCAGACTCACAGCGATCCTCTTGCCACAGCCTCCCGAGACATGCACAACCATGCCTGGCTGTCCACCTTTTAAGTTGATTTTCTCAGATATAGTCAGAGTAGTGAAAAGCTATCCCATATACAGAGGGTGGGAAAGAGCTGACGTTTAGAGTCAGACGGATCTGTCTCCAGATCCCGGTTTTGCTACTCCCTGCTTTGGGTCTTTGAGACGTTAGTATATCTCAGCCTCTTCTTCTCCCTTACGGCACATTTATCTTCAGGATGATTGTGAGGTGTGAAGGGAGTGCGAACATGCCCAGTGTCTGGCGTGCAGTGGGTGCTCCGTAGGTGTTACGCGTCTTCTTGAGCTCGGACCAGCAGTGGTCATAAGCTTGTTCTGTGCTGCGGCAGAAGACCGTGTCTCTCTCAGCCTGTCGATAGGCTCCTAACATGCCAGCCCATAGCATTAGAGGAACCTGTTGTGGGAAAGGCTAGATTCAGATTACATGACAAGGACAGCTGTGCCCTAGTAACAGGTCTCCGTGAGCAAGTCGCGGATTCACACGACAATGTGAGGGAACGTCAGGAGCTGGTTCTAGGTGCTTTCGGTGGATTAACCCACTGACTGCTCGCCGCAGCCCCATGAGGAGACACTCTCTTTGTCCTTTCTGTCACCTGTGGGATGAGGAAATGGAGTCCCTGGCAGTCAGATAACTCCCTCATTCACCACGCCAGGACACGGCAGAACAGATTCTTTAGCTGAGTCATGAGATCCAGAGCCCTTCCTATTAACCCCCTCACTGTACTTCCTGTGTGTCAGGATATTTAACTCAGGCTCCTCGTTTCATTTAATTCTCATTATAAAAACTGATTAAGAATCTCTATGTTTCTTCCCATCTTACAGTTTGACCATCAGCTTGTAGGTAGAGGAAACTCTGGCTCTGAAAACAGAGTAGGGTGGTGTTCCAAATCTTTGAATCTTAACACCATTGTGTTTGAAGTCATTAAACTGTGTGCATTTCATGCTAGACAGGGTGAGCCTCCCAGGATTGACACAAATGGACTCTTGGGCTTCCGAACATCACTTTTCTAGAATGTTCCCCTGGGGTTTCAGGGAAGTTCCATCCAACCCCTCAAGAAGAGTTGCCTTTCTGGCCTCTCTTGGAAGCTCACTTTTCAACACAAGGGTGATCACTCCTGAAACAGGATCCCAGGTGACAGGTTTTGTTTAGCTCCTCTGATGCAGCACTCTCTTTTTGTTTTTTTGGTGACAAGTGAATCAGGTTTCCATTAAAAACACTGATGCCAAAAGGAAGGGGAAAAAATAAAAGCTCTGACATGACTCGGAGGCCAACTCTTTGTCTTAATTCTGGAGCCCAGAATGGAAAGTTGGCAGCTCAGCCTGAAAGATGAGAGTGCATCAGGCAGCTGCTCCAGTACAGATAAAAACCACAAAGCAGAAAGCAGCTCCACAGTGTGTGCGGGGCGAGGTGGAGGCAGCGCTGCGTCAGAACCCAGGTCTCAGGTCCCAGGGCAGGTCGTGTGGCCCAGTTGTGATGTCACTCAGGCCATTCCCACGCCTGTGGCCCACTTTTGAAATGACTTAGCAATGGGTGCAGAAGCCAAATTCAAATCAAATTACCCTGTGAGTCAGATGTTCATCTCTGTTTTGACAACCAGCAGCAAACCATTGGAACCTCAGCTCATCTATGACAGGAAGACAACATAACATGGAGGTCTCTTAGGTGTGCCCTCCCACCCCAAGAGAGTGGCAGTTGTGTGCAGGCAGGGAAGCTGATTCGTTTCTGCTGGGGGACAAAAGCTAGCCTGGGTCTGGGCCGGGGAGTTAGCTCAGTGGTTCTGGCGCCTGTCTTGCAAGCGCAAGGACCCGGGTTCGATCCCCGGTAACCACATACCATACTGGGTGTGGAGACTCACCACAGCAGCAACCAGTACCACACACCACAGTGCCGGGCGTGATGGCTCACACCTGTAATCCCAGCACTCGGGAGGCAGAGGCAGGAGGATTGCTGTGATGTGAGTTTGAGGCTGAGCTCAGGGCCAGCCTGAAATGCAAAGTGAGACCCTGTCTCAAAAAAAAAGCTAGCCTGGGTCTTAGACTGGAGGCTTCAGGGAACAAGTTAAGGGTGCAGCCCGTGGAGTTAGACACCTTGCGACTCTTCTGTCACTGTCCTCCTCCCTGGTGATCACAGCAACCTCTTCATAGGACTCCAGTGACGAAAGTGACGGGACAGTGGCCTGTAGCTCTACAGCAGTTGTGCACAAGTTCTGTTTTTGCTTGCATTTGTAAAGAATTGTAAAATAAAACAAAATAGCAATGAGGAGAAAGTCCTTGGGGACTTCGTACAAGTGAGATGCTTTGTGACTCCCTCCACCTGGGAGACCTGAGGACCTAGTACAAGTCTCCCAACGCGTCTCTCAGCTGCTGGCTGGGAAGAGCCCCCCAAGGCTCCTCACAGAAGCTGTGGTCTGGGAGCATTTTCTGTCTTGGTACAAATTGCTGTGAGAAGCAAAAATTAAACTTGGACCAACACCACGTAGTCTTTGAAATGCTTGTCAGTGACAGAGGCTTGCTTTTCATCACACTCTTCCATTGGGTTTATTTCTTTTGTTAATGATGTTCTGATGCTTTAGCAGTATGATAAAATCTTTGTTTCTGTCTGGTTACCTCATTCACACCTGTGTTATCTGAAAGTTGGTCCATGAGGGACAATTCCCTATGGTTTTTCTCTTTATTTTTCTTATAACTAGAGATTGAATAATTATGTTTATATCTACCTTATCCTGACAGAGTTTCCAAATTTGAAAAAAGAATTTGCATTTTCACAAAAGTTTTTCAAAGTTCAAAGAAGCTATTTGGACTCAAGTCCTTGAGAGTTGTTGGTCACCTGCTGATCAGGAGCAGCTTTTGTCTTGCTCCTTCTGTGGTTTCTAGTGCCTCACCTCCAGTTCCTTAAAGCAGTGATTTATGTTCCTTTGTAGGGTTTCTCTTCTTTTCGAGTACTCTCCTTCTCATGTGTCATGCTCACAGCGGCACTGTGCACAGCAGCTGAGATGCAGAAGCAGCACAAGTGTCCATCTGTGGCTGAAGTAGAGCAGCCAAGGGGGCTCAGCAGTGCGGCAGACCTCCTTCAGCACAGACAGAAGGAATCTGTGGTGTTCTGTTACGTGGATGGATCTAAGATAAGTGAAATAAATTAGTCAGAAAAGACAGTACAGGGCCGGGGAGTTAGCTCAGTGGTACGGGTGCCTGTCTTGCAAGTGCAAGGACCTGGGTTCGATTCCCCGGTAACCACATACCATACTGGGTGTGGAGACTCACACCCAGCAGCAACCAATACCACATACCACAGTGCCAGGCATGGTGGCTCACGCCTGTAATCCCAGCACTCGGGAGGCAGAGGCAGGAGGATTGCTGTGATGAGAGTTTGAGGCTGAGCTCAGGGCCAGCCTGAACCACAAAGCGAGACCCTGTCTCGATTAAAAAAAAGGGACAATACAGAAGTTCTTGCCCTATAAATATAATACTTAAAAATTTTTGGCTATGCAGTGACATGAAAATGTACCTATGTAGCAATTCTGTTTTTCATTTCGGTGTAGTATTCATTGAGTTATATGAATATTCAACACTTTATTACACAATTGGCCTTAGATGATTTTGCCTAAGTATAGGCTAATTTAGATGCTAAAACATATTAAAGTGGCAACACTATGATATTTGGTAGATGTGGTATATTAAATGCATTTTTACTTTGGGTATCAGGATCAAACTCAGGCCTGTGTGCTTCCAAGATAGGTGTAGGACCACTTCAGCTAAATCCCTACCTCTTGTTTTTTTTTTTTTAGATAGAGTCTTGGTTTGTAGTTCAGGCTGGCCCTGAGCTCAGCCTCCAACTCACATCACAGCAATCCTCCTGCCTCAGCCTCCCGAGTACTGGGATTACAGGCATGAGCCACCACAACCGGCACTGTGGTATGTGGTACTGGTTGCTGCTGGGCGTGAGTCTCCACACCCAGTATTGTTATGTGGTTACTGGGGAATCGAACCCAGATCCTTGTGCTTGCAAGACAGGCGCCAGAACCACTGAGCTAACTCCCCGGCCCTTTTTTTTTTTTTTTTTTTGAGACAGGATCTCACCTTGTAGTTCAGGCTAGCTCTGAGCTAATTATGTAGGTCAGGTGAGCCTCGAATTCACAGCAATCTTGCTGCCTCTGCCTCCGTAGTGCTGGGATTATAGGCATGAGCCACCACGCTCAGCCCTTGTCTCTTGTCCTGTGCAGCCAGATGAGAGGATCAAGGTACAATTCATGGTCTCAGTCTGAGAGACAGTCCTGAGGAACAGCGGGCGAGCGGCTCTCCCGAGCGCAGTCCAGTGTCCATGCATGCAGTCTAGTGTCCACGCAGTCCAGTGTCCGCGCAGTCCAGTGTCCATGCACATCCTCCCCCAGTGGTTCCAAAGTGTGATCTGGGAGGGGAAGGGGGTTTCCCCATCTCTGTTTGGGCCCCAAGTCAGATCGAATGCTCCTGCAGACTGGAAGTTTGGCGCCACTGGAGAGGGCATCCTGGGAGGGCAGGGGAGTGGCCTGGCTTCTCCTAGGAAAGGTGCACCCAGGGCTGCGGGCCCAGGAGAACAGGAAAGAAGAGCAGAGCACAAGCTCTGTGGCGAGGAGCCAGACTGTTCGGGGCAGACAGGGAGAACCGTCCAGAACCCGAAGAACCTGGCGAAGAAGTGAGGGACCAGAGACAAAGTCATTGCTCAGGATTCAGCCAGTAGGGGAGAGCGGCCTGTCGAAGAGCCACTCTCAGCCCGTGGCCACCGCTGGTGGGTCACAGGATGGCGTGATGCAGGATTTGGCCCTCAGAGGAACTGTTAGTTTGTGGCTGCTTCTCTCAGAGCTTCTGTTCCAGCCACCGCTACAGCTTCTCCTGGGCCTGCAGCGGAAGCACTGGGAGGCTAGGTTAATGGCTACAGAATTTTTAATATCATGAACATCAGGAATATCCTCTTTCCATTTCCCTCTGGTAAATATTTAAACCATGGTTCTTCATAGGTGTGTGACAAGACTAACAGAGACATTCTAGAAGTTTTCCAAAGTTCAGTTCCACATTGTGTGTGGGATCCTGATACTCATTAACATGTCTGCAAGAAAAGAAGAGAGACCGTTACATAACTGAAAGCTTGGAAATCCTAGCTGATATTTCCCATGGATACTAAAAATAGAAGTGCAAGATTACAGTTTGACACTTGTGGCCCAGCTGACAGGGCTCAAGCCAGAGCCAAGGCAACACCTTGACATGTGTCAGGTCTGAGACTGTGATTGCGAAAAGCGGACTCAGTAAAATATTGTTCATTGTTCATTTACTCAGCACACACATTTTAACTAACAGACTTTGAGGGGCAGAACACAACAGGCAAAGACCAAGCAATGCACTACCACTGTGAATGCAAGGGGAAGATCAATCATTTAGACAAGTAGTAATATCCCAGCCCTGAGAGATGGAAAGAGCTTCGGAGATGATCCTGTTGCGTTCTTCTCCGATTTAGTATGTATGTCTGAGCAGCTTCATATTTGTGCAGGTTGCTGGGCCTCAGCTCCCATAAGCCCATTTCAGTAGGTCTTCTGGGGTCACAGGAATCTACATTTCAAAGCTGGCTTTTTCTGTGGGGCCATTTCCCCTGGCCTTTTTCTCTGTCCTTCTTCTACCCACCACGTGCCCCAGGAGGCTGACATTGAGTGACTCGGTCAGCTGAGCTCTCTTGTGTTCTGGAGTCCAGTAGCTTTGGCCAATAGGAAGCTCTGTGAAGAACTGAAGGGGTAAAAGTGGAGGCACAGTGGAGGCCTAGTTAATTCCTCTTTGAGCACTCCCCTCCAGGGTATGAAGGCTCGGTCCTCTCCTCCAGCTCCTCTGTGGACTCCTCCTGTCCGCCTTCTCCTCGCTCCCTGAAGCCTGGGATGCCAGCACACTGGGTGCACCCGAGTCTAACAGAGCCGTATTGCTAGGAGGACCCGCGGCACTCAGCCTGCCTCAGAGAGTCTCTCGTGCAGCCAGGGTGGAAAATGGTTGCTCAGACCAGGAGCAGAAGCTGTTTCAGTATGTCTGAGGTGGGGCCAGAAAAGCTGCAATTCTGGTGAATTCAGGTGAATCTGATTTCCTGGTGATAATGTACACACTTAGCTCTGAAGAGCACTCTATGAACTTCTTCATTTGACAGATTTTTTTAAAAATTCAGAGAGAGAGAGAACCAGAACCCAGGCTCTGAAGTCTAATGTTCTTGGCATAGCCTACAGCAGAGTCAGAGGCTAGAGATCTGAGATGATCCTCGGAGGTTGCAAAGCAGAGCCAGGAAAAAAAAAATACCAGCAGAATCCTGAGTTTTCTTCTAAGGACCTTTTTCAACAATTTATTCCAGAGGATTCACACAGACATAGAAACATACAGTCTGGGACACATGAGACCCAAGGAGAAAGGCAGTTTCCTGAGGCCTCACAGAAGCAGGTGAGAGCGGCAGCTGCTGGCAGAGGACTCCACTGCTGGAGGGAGGGAGACAGACCAGATGGTGTCAGCTTTTCCAGAGACCCTGTCCCCAGAGTCCCAGAGTAAGTTCTATACTGCTTGGGTCATTACAAATGTCACAGCCTTATCACATCACGGACTAAGTCTCTAAAAAATGACAAGCTCTTGTCCTCTGATTCACAAATTTCCCCAAATAAGACACAAATTATTAAATATTCCACTTAATATTTAGAACTTCTTAGCAGGTCTCCCCTATGGTAGATTGTTGGCAAGAATGGTCAGCACAGTCCCCTCCCTGTATCCAAGTTCCTGGGTAATTACCTTTCATACTGACTCTGGGTTTGCAACATGGCTTATCTTGGTCAGTGGAACAAAAAGCAATCTTCTGTAAGCAGAGATACTATTTGTGTGGGATCTTGATACTCATCAACGTGACTGTAAGAAAAGGAAAGAGGCCATTATACAATGGAAAGCTAAAAGTCTAGTTGACCTTTCTTGTGACTGTTGGGACTAGAAACCAAGGATTACAATTTGATATTGTGAGCCAGCTATAATGTGCCCATCACTTACTGGACTCAATGTAGATCCTGGCAACCCCATTACGTATTTCCCTCAAAGGGCTCCCATCTTCTCATTTGTCCTTGTGTGCTGCCTTTGGAACTCTGAGAGCACCATGTGAAAAAGCTGAGGCTATCTAGCATAGGAGCCCATGAGGACCACTGAGACCCTCCTACCCCAGGCCAACCAGCTCCCACCCCAGACATGTGGGCAAGACCCACTGACCAAAAACACACCAGAGAGCCCAGGAGACGCCAGCAGAGCACGGAGCCACCCAGCTAACCCGGAGCTAAATCAGATAGATGATCATCAGTTTAAACTTTGGTGTGGTTGATTACACACCCAAAGCTAATGGATCCACCTCCAAACACGACAGTTTCTCCTGAAATGTTATAAATTCCTGAAGCCAGGGCAAGTGTCTTGCAGCACCGTGTGTGGTGGCAACCTAGCAGAAAGAGTGGACACTCATGTTGGACTGTGGAATACCACACAGCCATTTGACGGAACCATTCAATCTGAACCTACAGATTAAAGGGTCTTCAGAGAGGTATTGTCTTGCCTGGTGATAATGTGCACACTAAGCTCTGAGACCCTCTGAAAGACTTGCAGCCCTCAACAAACAATATAAAGTGTCCTGCTGCTCTCAGCAAAGAGAACAGATAGCATGAGGAGAATTTAGAGCAAGACACGCAATCTCCTCAGTGCCAGGAAGCTCAGTGTGATCTGCACACCTGCGCCATCTGTCCTTGGACCCTCAGTCATAAACATTCCCCTCCAGATTCCTTAGGATTAAGCCCCCTCCCCAAATCCTCCAGAAGCTTAACTTCTCTCCCAGAATCCACTGAAATCACTCAATTTCAGTCCATCTGCACTGCATAGAAATGAAGCTCTTATTGCTCACACAAAGCCCGTGTCCAAGTGGCCTCTTGTGTGCTGCTTGTGATAGATATCAGCAAGGGAAGGAACACAAAGACACAGAGCAGGGAATATATGATAAAAACCAATTTTTGCCCGAGCATGACAAAGTCCTGTGAGCATCTCTTTGCATGGGTATGTGAGGGAAGTGGGCAATGCAAAAGGATGCACAGCAGAGTGGGGGAGATGTTGATGGGAAAGGGCAAGAATGAAAGCTGGGATATAGAAAGAGAAAAAAGGAGTGCCTTTTAAAATTCCTAAATGTTCTTGCTTATATAAAAATCTACCTATTTATTCATGCCTAAATATTTTCTGAAATGTTAGTTTCTAAATTGTTAATAAGGTAGCCAGATATCTCACATTGTAAGTTTTCAGTGACTCTTGTTTATACTGTTTTTGTGATGTGGTCTTGGAGCCCATGTGCCTGCAAGGTAGGTCTGGTAGCACTGAGCTAAATTCCTGGCCCTTGTTTATACTCTTAAGAGTTGTTCAGATTTATATTTAGTATATGGTATCATCAGTGTGCAATAGAATAACCTATGGTATTTCTCAAAAAATCAAATTCCCTTGATCTCACCCTAGGAAATCAGAATGGGAGCCCCTGGAGAAGGGGCACCTGGGACCCACATTATGAATCAGCACCAGGGGCAATTCTGACTTGCACTCTGAAGGGAGCACCTGCAGGCGTCTCCAAAATGAGGCTTGGCTTACTGGAGCATCGCCCACCCTTGGAGTGGCCGTTGTGGGAGCCTGGCTGAGGCACTTGGCGGACATCTCCGGAAGTGTGCTCCAAGTCTTTGATAGTTCACAATATCTTACAGCTCTGCCTCTGACCTTGGGCTTCCATTGTTTCCTCCAGGTTTCTAAACCTCTTTTTTTTCATGACTATCCCTCAGCAGTGACTATCTCAGGGCCACTTTTTCAGACTCTTCCCTGCACCACCATGCCTTAAGCTCTCTGCAGTAGATGGCTTGGCCCACGTGCTTCCTTTAAAGTGGCCTCTAGTCACTAGTTGTACTCGTGTGTAATCACTGTAGAGGCCGCAAAGCAGAGGATAAACCTTGGGAAGGTGCTCGATGGTCAGACTCACCGATGGAGGTCACACAAGTACAGTATTTACTTATGTAACTGGAGGCAAGACTGAGTCCAGAGGTAACCTTTGTGACTTTATGACCAGTTTTAAAGATTGGTACTTAAGTGTGAATAAATGTCATTTTCTCTGACTTGAATAGCACAAAAAGGAATGTGAAAGTTTGTAAACTGTCATATTATGAGATTTGTTTTTAAGCACTACAGCAAAAAAGTGTGTGTGTATTGCTGTCCCTGGCTCTTAATTGAGAACACAGTCTGAGGTTGTATAGTAATTGTTTGGAAAGACTAATCAGAATCCCATTTTCCAGAGAGGAAATGCTAAGCTTTTCAGCCTTGTTATGAAAAATGGATTTTATAACTGGCTATGCCGTTGGTGAAAGGGCTGGGAGCTGAGGTGGGGTCCAACTTCACACGTGACACCTGGCCGGTGACCCAGGAGTCCTGATACTTTGGCTCAGTGACCAAGCTCTCCGCCACTGTCCCTCCCCCGGCCTGCCTGCGTCTGCCCAGTCCTGCTGCTGGGACATGGCTGAAGCTACCTCAGGCAACTGTTCCATGTAAAGTTCTGGAGGAACAGAGAGCTGCATCTCACGGAACTTACCGAACAGGCTCCACAACTGCTCTCTGCCAGCTTGCTGGTAAATATTTGTAGGGGTGACAGTTGTTCTCGGAGAGTTGCTTTCTTTGTAAGAAGCACCTGCTAGAAACGTAGTTTTGCTGTCACAAACTCAAGTTGCCTTCGCTGGGGCTGAATGTTGCTGACTGGTGGGACCCTTCACTGGGCGCAGAGGACTCTGGTGTGATGCTCTCGGGCGTTTGATCTTCTTCCCAGGGGAGAGGAGCAGCAGTGACGGAGCAGAAGCCTTTCCCAAGGCAGACACAGGAAAAGGAGGATATAAGGGAGGGAAATAGTAATAAGAATGTTATGACTAAGGAGACAGAGCATTGCCTAAGTGATTCTTGGCATTATTTTGGTCTCCCCAAATTGGCCTACAGAGCACTTCATTTTGATTGCCTTAATTGTTTGGTTTTCCACAAAACATGACAGCCACTCTGCTCCTGCTCACAGCTGACAAAAACCAGACTCCCTCCCCATCTACTCTGTCTGCACTCAGTGGTTGGCACTGTTGTATTAGCTCAAACCTACGGCCTTAATGGTTCTGCCAGTATTTTAAATGTCACCTCTGGTGATGGAATGAGACACCTCAAGACATTTTTACTGTCACTGGAACTGATGGAAAGGAGATCTTTGGGAGGAGAAGACAGGATCCTTTCTCAGCTCAGAAATGGTCCTGGTCACAAGGCAGCAGGAGCCCAGACGTCTCAGCAAGATGCTTTCTGCACTGCACAGTGCTGCGGTGTGCACAGAGCCAGAGAGGAAAACGACTCCCAGACACTGTGTTCAGAATCTCTCCTTGGAGGCCCCACTGCAGAATAGCAGCACACCCCTGGGCCCCAGGGAACTTTCCTATGATGTAAGCCCTTTGAACCGTTGCCTAGCCACACCTCTGGGTACCTCCCATCCTGGGGGAGAGGCCAGATCTCTGGGGCCAAGAGCTACCGAGAAATAAAGCCATTTGTGCTTAACAAGAGAGCTGTTGATGAGCAGTCATCATAGAAACTAATCAGAGCCAGGCAAAAATAGAGACTCTTGGCAGAAATGTTACTGGAAGCTTCAGATCATGGCAACAGTGACAGGAAAAAGAACACAAGAAGCAGACACAATGACAAGTGGCTTTAGAGTCTGATTTTATTAAACTTAGGAAAATAGAGCTATTTCTCAGGCAGATGCGTATTTTGTTCCGCAGAGATTTAAATAGCTTCTTATTGGAGTAAGTACACACCATGCAAGTTATTAACACGTCCCCTGACCCCAGGGATAGGTGATCTAGACAGGGAGATAATACAAATGAGTGTGATATGCGGCGGAGCTTACGACAATAAAAGGTTCAGAGGAAGAGAAGATCACTTCTGGCCTGGGCAGTGAAGGAGAGATGCGTGCAGCAGGTGAGGTTTCCACTGAGCCTCAGGGCCCAGTGGCCTTTATGGAAAGAGGTAGAGGAGGGAAAGGTGAGTTCGTGAAAGTGCACGTGGGAGCGGCGAGGTGAGTGCTTCAGTCAGATATCTGGGAGCAAAGAGGCTAACTCAAGAAGACAGCGGACCTCAGACCTTGTCTCTCCAGCCCCTTCAGCACATCCATAAGTGTCCCCAATTCTTTGCATAAATAAATTCCTGTTGTATGGATGAGAACTAGTTTAGGTTGTTTGCCACCAGACTGTTGCAGTATACGGTTACAGGAGATTGTGTTTT
Source organism: Petromus typicus (assembly GCA_004026965.1). Classification (NCBI taxonomy): domain Eukaryota; kingdom Metazoa; phylum Chordata; class Mammalia; order Rodentia; family Petromuridae; genus Petromus; species Petromus typicus. Next base: position 6,523 of record PVIR01012771.1, on the reverse strand, counting down.
TAATAAATCATTAGCAGTAGAGTTTGAGATGATAATAATAATGTTTATTGATCAGCTCCTGCCTGCCAGGCTCTTGTGAGGTCATGGGAACACACAGGAAGCAACCACTCCAACAGAATCCCTCCCCTCTGGAGTGTGCAGACAAGCAACCTGCACATCCTGCAGGTGTGGGAACCGGAGCCGGACATTACAGAACCCGCCCGAGCTGGCATGGCAGGAACATGGCAACGCCAGGATTCCAGGCCAGCAAGTCTCAACTCTACCGGCTGAGCTGTGTCACGTGTGGTTGTGGTCAGAATGCTGCCAGAAAGACACAGGACCAGTGAACAGCCACATACCAGCCTGAAGATATGTAGGACACCTTCCTCCCAGAGACATGTAGCAGAGGTTGATTTATCTATTTTTAGCAAGTCTTTTTGTGTGTGTGTGGTTCCAGGGATCGAACTCACAACTTGCACTTGCAAGGTAGGAAGTGGCTCCATGGGCTAAATCCCCAGCCCCCTATTGATTTATTTTTGTTTATTGAGACAGGGTTTTACTGTGTAAATCAAATTGGCCTTGAACTCACTATGTAGTCTAGGATGGCCCTGAACTCACGGTGATCCTTCTGTCTCAGCCTCCCGAGTGCTAGGACTATAGGCATGAGCCGCCATCCCTGGTGACTTTGGTTTTTCAAATGCATAAAAGAATAGAAAGTCAGGGCAAGGGATTTAGCACAGTGGTTCCGGCGCCTACCTTACTGGGAGGCAGATGCAGGAAGATTGCTGTGGGTTTGAGGTTGAGCTCAGGGCCAGCCTGGACTACAAAAGTGAGACCCTGTCTTTAAAAAAAAAAAAAAAAAAAGAATAGAAAGTCATCGACAAAAGCAGGATACAGCTCTCCTTAATCCTTTCATTTTTCTTTTCCTTAAAAATATTTCACATTAAGAGACATTATCGAGAATGTAAAATGACAACCTCCAGATTGGGAGCCTTCTTGCAAACCATATATCTGATAGGAATTTAACATCGGATGTATCTAAAGAACTCTTGAAACTTAACAACAGAAAGAAACCTAGTTAGGAAGTGAGGAAACGTGAAGAGACATTTCCAAGAGAAGATGAATAAATGGCCACAAAGCACAGGAGCAGAGGTCACAGGAGGCGCGAACTAGAGCCGGAGTGAGGAGGCGCCACTGCGCATGCCCGCTAGTGCGGCTGGGGGCAGAGGGGCGGGGCGGTGTTAGGGCGGAGAAGCCCGAATGTCGTGCACACTGTGGGAAGTGTCCCGCTGGCCCTCCAACGTTGAACACGGAGTTTCTGTGAGAGAACTCTACCCCAGGTGGAAACCCAGGAGCAGAGGCCGTCTGTGCATTCACACGCACGTGGTTTCGGCCCTGTTATGCGGAACAGCCGAAGGCAGAAGCAACCCAAGTGTCTGTCATCGGATGGAGGGACCCGTAAGACGTGGGACAAGCGTGCACTGGGACAGTACTCACCCCCAGAAAGGGCGGAGGGTCCAGCGCAGGCGACAGTCGGGTGCATTTCAGGACAGGTTGCGAGGGGAGAGAAGCCAGCCCAAGGACCTCCCATAGCTTCACGTTTTATGGTTCCGTGTATATTCGTCACCCAGAGTAGACAAATCCACAGAGACAGAAAGCAGAGCTGCTTGAGTTTGGGGGAGTTTGGGAGCGGTTACTTAATGAACACAGGGGTTCTTTGCGGGGTGAGTGAAAAAAATCTTGAAATTAGAGAAAGCTGTTGGTAAACTGACATTGTGATTGCACCAAAGGCTGCGGACTTATTCACGCAAAAGGAACAAAATTGGTTAGTTTTATGTTATTTGAATGTCACTGCATTCAAAATAATTTTCAGTTAAATTAAAAAAAAGCAAAAAAAAAAAAAAAAAAGGCAGTTGAAGCCAGGTTGAAAGAGCTGAAAACTAAGCACCAGAATTTGTGCTTACCCAAGCCCAGCTCCACTGGCAGTGAGGAGGAAGAGACAGATGTGAGAGCCACTTCAGAAGCCTCAGCTCTCAACAGCTGACTGGGCTGGCAGAAAGGAAAGGTAAGAGTATTCAGTTTTGAGGTGTTGAGCCGCTCCTGCTGGGTAGGAGTGGGGCAGGACAGAGGAAGGAAGCAGATGAATTTTGGGGATCCATCTGAAGCCCACGGAGCTAATGAAGACCTCCAAGCAGGAATCATGGCCTGGTTCTGGGGGCAGTTGAGATCCAGGCGGAGGAGGTGACCCTGGAGATTCAAACTCCAGCCAGGCCCTGCTGTTTTCCCGAGTGACAGCCCCCAAGTTAGGCTCCTCCATCTCCCCAGACTGAGGAGGGTGAAGCCAAGACCAGCAGAGACCTCCACCTGCTTCACCCAGCAAGGAGGGAGAGAATGAAGGTCCCAGTTCCACCATAGAGGACCCTGACTGTTGCTGCTGCCCCGTGGGGTTTTGGGGAATGTGACAAAGCACAGAGATCCAAGGAAACATGAACACACAGCTGGAGTTGGCAGAGACCTGAAACTGGGAGCCGCCTCTTGAAAGATGGACGTTGAAGTGAGAATGGAAGAGACCACAGAGGTGACTAAACAGAAGACAATAAAAGGGAGGGTCAGGGATGTCATGGGACCCAGCAGGAGGGGAAAGAAAGAATTAGATGGGGCCGAGGATTTAGCTCAGTGTTTTGGCATCTGCCTGGCAAGCCCAAATTCAGTCCCTGGTAACTGCGTACCATAATGTCAGGCGTGGTGGCTCAGGCCTATAATCCCAGCACTCAGAAGCCAGACAAAGGAGGATTGCCATAAGTTTGAGGCTAACCTGGGCTACATAGTGAGTTTAGGGCCAGCTTGAGCTACAAAGAAAGACCTTGTCTCAAAAAAAAAAAAAAAGAATTAGAGAAAGAGTACCAGAGCTTTGTCCTGGTTACTTTTCTTTTTCTGAGACAAAACACCCAATATCCAAAGTTAGAGGAGCAAAGGTTTCTTTGGCTCACAGCTTGTAGAGCTTTCAGTCCATAGTCAACTGGCTCTGAGGCCAAGTGGCACATGGCAGAAGGCATCGCAGAGGAGAAGCAGTCCGTGGTGGGCAGAAGGCAGGATGAGAACAAAGTAACAATGAGCAAGCAGCGAGTGTCCGCAGAAGCCTTCCTTCTGTCCCTTACATTTTATCCAGGTTACTCACTCTTAGAGTGGGTGGCACTACACCGAGTCTGACCCAAACCCAGCATCACATCCTTAATCCTAGTATCATGCTCTATATCCAGCCACCTCTGAAAAGCCCCACCTATGACCACGAGGCTTTTGGGGGACATCTTGACATGAGCCAAAAGAGTACATAATGGAAGCTGCACTCTGAGTAATTCAAGAACCTTCTGGTGGCCTTCCAGGACAGACCATGAGCTGGATCTCTCTAGCTTCGATGGCCTTGAGCTAGAGGGAGCAGAAGCGAGTTGGAGGGACGTGTGGGAAGGCAGAGCAAAGGACAGAGCAGGAAGCCAGGGGACACCGGCAAAGAAGGGCTGCACGGGTATATGCCCCAGCTGCATGGCTGGGAAGACTAACCCGGGGGCAACAGGGAGACATGGAGTGGGCTGGGCTGGGTCCCAGGCTTGCTCCTCACAGACCTTCCAGGCACAGAGCTTGTAGTCCGGGCCGAGAGGGGGACGGAGGGGCCGAGGAGCAGGAAGGGCCTGTTTGTGCTCATCTCTGGCAAGGCTTCCCTCGGGATTCTGGGTCAGTGTAGGTGATGTCGAACCTGGTGTCTTTACTTCTTAGAAACACCCTGGGTGATTTTGACGTACATCACCTGTGGAAATCACAGAGTTAGTCCAGACTATTGCAGATAAAATCTGATGGTTGAATAGACTCATTGGCACACTTAACACTGTAAAGTTGTCTAACAATAGAGCAAAACTCAAACCCAGGTGTCTGGCTTCCTGCTTTCATTTCTTTCTTCTCCAACATTTTCCAGGAGCATGGAGGGCTGGCTCTGAGCTTTGAGGGTGGGGCCTCCATAGGAAACTGACTTGCGGGTTTGTCTTGCACAGTGTAGGTGGCAAGACAGGATCTTAAGACAGGACTTCTGCACAAGTTCTTAAAAATCAACATAGCAGGAAAAAGAAAACCTTAAAATGATTAAATGACTAAACATATTATATTATTGACTAGAAACACCAGCTCCCTGGAGCTAATCTCCAGAAAATAAGAACATGTGATTGATAGAAATGTATATTTTATTTACATATACTTAATTAGATTTTGTATAGTTTGACCTTTGCTCTTTTTAAAAGTGTAGTTGATTCCAACTGATATGAGTTTAAATGTATTTATATTTGTACATACCAAATAAATATGCCCATGTCAGTTTGGACTCCTGAAAATAGGAGAGAAAGGTCCCTCCAGTTCAGTCTTTCGCATTTTGTGCCAGCATGGGTGTGGCTCTTAAGAGAAATAAATATCTGTATCTAATGTCTTTTGGATCCAGCAATTGCATTCTCCCTTTTTTTTCCCCCAGTACCAGGAATTGACCTTAGGATCTTGAGCTTGCCAGCCATGTGTGGTGCTGCTGAGCTACAACCCTGGCCCTAATGCATTCTCATATACATAGAGAATTATTGTTTTGTGGCCATATTTAATTCTGAACTCATTTATCCAATAAATATTTGCATTATGCTAAGTGTGGCGATACCAAGTGAGGTCTTCCAGATGGAGCCTTTAGTCTTAAGGAGCTGTCAGTCCTAAAGCTGTAGGCAAACAACCACCAAGCTCTCAATGCAAGTGATTATTATGGAAGACAGCATAACAGATAATGTCTGACTGTGTGGCAGAGAGCCTGTTACTTGAGCTTGGTTTTGAAGGACAAGTGAGAACCTACAGATGAAAGAGAAAAGAAGTCCTTCCAGAGAGAAGAAAGTATGTTGGTGAAGCCCTATAGGTCCCAGAGAAGGTCCTAAGTGTTCAAGAAACTCTCAGAAGACCCATCTGACCAGGACACAGGAAGTGTGACAGGAAGTGACAGGAAGTGGGGCACAGGGACTATGCGTAGCTCAAAGCTTGAACATTACTCTAATCCCATGATATAAACAGCAGGGGCCCTTTTGATGTCCATGGTTTCATTACAAACAAAATTGCTTTTGTTTTGTAAGACTACATTTCTCAGAAATTGAGACTGTATTGCAAAAATGTGAGTATAGGCCCGAGGATTTAGCTCAGCGGTTCCGGCGCCTGTCTTGCAAGCGCAAGGACCCGGGTTAGATCCCCGGCTAACCACATGAAATACTGGGTGTGGAGACTCATGCCCAGCAGCAACCAGTACCACATACCACAGTGCCAGGCATGGTGGCTCATGCCTGTAATCCCAGCACTCGGGAGGCAGAGGCAGGAGGATTGCTGTGATGTGAGTTGGAGGCTGAGCTCAGGGCCAGCCTGAACTACAAAGCAAAACCCTGTCTCAAAAAACCTAAAAAAAAAAAAATGTGAGTATATTTGCCAAGACATTAATATTTAGAAATACTGGACTTTTATAATCTGGCATGTCTGGGCCACAAGTGACTATGCCTTTGTTCTAACCTCTGTCAGTGATCTTCTGTACCTTTGAATCAGGGCCCGGGAGAGATGTTTCTAAAATTACAGCAAGGAGACTTTCTTATTGTTCAGGCAAAAACAGTGCTAGACACTATTTAAAGTGTTAGTGATAAACAGCATAAGCTTCCTGTTAACATGAAGCTGGTGGGAGACGATGGAAGCCAAACAAAATAAAGACATAAAAATATATATGAATTTTATATATTCTATTGAAAAGTGGTCTGTGCATTGGGGAAAAATCTAAATCTTCTGGTCGGGATCTAGCTCAATGGTTGTGGTGTCTGCCAGGCAAGTGCCAGGTCCTGAATTTGATACCTGGTACCAAAAATAAAAAATAAAATCTAAATCTTCAGATTTGCAATTCAGTGATGTGGATAGGCCTTCAAAAAGTACCCCCCCACAGACGTGGAAGGTGACTTGATGTGGAGAGAGCAGTAGTGTAAAGGGCCCGTGGCGGGAGCTGCCTGATGGGTGTGAAGTTGGAGGACAGATGAGGTTCCAGTGCTGCTGGGGCTGAGGGAGCTGGAGGAGCAGGGGAGTGCTCAGCACCCCGGGGCCCCTTTGCCAGGCTGCCTGGCTGACCCACAGGGTGGAACGTGACTCTAAACCTAGGGTGTGACCACCAGGGCCATCTTGCTGTCCACAGTTTCATGCAAAACAAAATTGCATTTGTTTTGTGGGACTATATTTCTAAGAAATTGAGACTATATATAACAAATGTGAGGATATTTGCTATAACATTAAGGGAAAATATTTGGGAATAATGGACATTTACGACCTGGGGAAAAGTTGGACCATGTGGTTGAAGACGGCTTCATGTCCCAGCTCTGGCAGATGACAGGCTCATTGTTTTAGATCAGGCCGTGTCTCTCAGCTCACCTCTGTTTGCCTCTAGCACAAATCACTGGATTTCCCAGACTCAGTGTGAGAGGACCAGGAGTGAGCCCTCAGAGCCACTGTGGTA
>PVIR01012770.1:29089-43934 GCA_004026965.1 Petromus typicus | reverse complement strand
CTGGTCATTTCCTCTTCAGCTGGTAAGAAATGACACTCAGAGGGTACCAGTGCTGAAGTGGGCACTGTCTTTGGGTGGCAGGAATCCCAGCCTTAAGAGGGTTGAGGTTCTGTAGTGAGCAGTGGGTGTGCAATGTGGCCTCCCAGTGGGACCAGGGCTGGAGATGGTGGAAGGTAATGAGGAAGAGGTACTGCAGGACACATAGGAGGCACCCTGGTGTCCACTACTGCTACCTCCTCCCCCACACCATCCAGGCAGCCCTGGCTGAGGTGAGATACCGGCAGTGGCACATGTGTGCAGCGAGCTGGTTTGAGCTCTGCTGTGGCAGTGTGTAAGGACAGCAGGCCAGGTGGCATGGGGCCGAGAGGGGTGGCATGTTGGCCAGCGGTGTGTGCTGTGATTCCAACTAGACTGCTGTCTTCTGAAACAAACCCTGTATTTAAAGACTCATTAAAAAAAAAAAAAACCCTTCAAATCCTCATTTTTTTTATGATAGTATCAAACATGGGACTTTCTGCATGTCAGATATTAAATAAGTGTTGCTGAGCCAGATCTCCTGGAATATCCCTGGTGTGCATGCGCAGTGATTCCTTTGCCTACCATGACACTTTACTGACAGGTGACTCTGAGATCAAGACCCCAAGGCAGAGGCTGTCGGAGTGCTCCCATTTGCCACTCTGAGGAGGGGAAGAAATTTCCAGAAGGGAAATGAACGCTAATTTCAGTCAATTCACTCTCCCATTTCACTCTGTTAAATAGCATTATTTATTCAGTAACCTTTGGAATTCAAGTGCTTCATGTTTAATGGATCCAGTTATACTCTCTCTGTCAGATCTGTGAAACACACCATTTTCCCCGCTGGAATGTATGTGTGACATGATCTCAGATGTTAGCATCCTCCATGGGGTGATGTTCCCTAGCAGCTGCAGGATACAGCAAAAAGGATTAGCAGAATATAAGCTTTTATCCATCAACATAACTTTATAATTTTGCCTACAGATGTCCTAATGAGAGCAGAACTTTAATTTAGTCAAAACTATTTTTTTAAAGAAATGTAAGTAATATGTTTTTCCCAAATACTAAAAATAACATATGCTCATTAAAAATTGTAAACAATGAAGACTGTAAAAAGAAAGAAATTACCCAGAATTCTGTCCACCAGGGATATTGTCTAGATTTTTTTGGTACTGCTGAGGTTTGCAGCAAGGGCCTTCCACATGATTTATACTACTGAGCTACACACCCCAGCCTCCATATTTTTAATTTTCTTGCTTGCTCATGTGTATATGGGTACCTTCTGAGCTTTTTTCCATGATACGATTATACCAGATACACACTAAACCCTTTCCCTTGCCTCACTCATAAAAATATTTTTACCCTGAAAAATTTCAAACATGCTAAATGGACTGAATGCTATGCTGAGTCTTCATTAATGGCCATTCTTACCTCACCTGTGCTGCAGTTTGTCCAGGTCAGATTTTTCTGGAGCAAATTCTACAATTATGGATAGTTTATTAGTAGCCCGTGTACCTATCAAGGAAAAAGACTTTAAAAAACAATAATATCCTTGTCATATCTTTCTAACAGCATTATGGTAATATGTCAAATGTCTTCTGTTAAAATTTAAGTATCTCATGTATTATCAAAGATAAAGATTTAAAATATGATAATATCCTTCTCATATCTTTACAATTTATAACATTGTCTTAATATACTCAGTATCCACTGTTAAAATTTCTGCAAGTGTCTTATAATTTTTTTTTTAAAGTTTACTGAAATCTGGCTCAATGCATATTTGCAGTTGATTTCTTTGGTTGATAGGTTTTTTAGTCTTCTTGATCCTAGGCTCTTTCTCAGTTACCTTTTATTTCTCAGTTACCTATTTATTTATTGAAGAAATCCAGTCATCTTTCTTTAGGGTTTCTCAGCTGGGATTTTGCTGTTTGCATGGTGTCTTTTATAGTGTTCTTCTGTCTTCTGTACGTCCTGTAAATTGTTAGTTAGACCTAAAAGCTTCATGAAACCAAAGTTCTTTTGCCAACTCAGCTTTATAAATGGTATCATCTATATCCTCCAGGGAACACATAATATCTGGTCTTTTGCGTGTTACTTAGATCTATTAATTCATTAAAAGGTATAGAATGCAATATTCTAATCTTATTCATATACTTTTTGTTTATCAGCTAGAACAATTCTGTAAAAATTTGGTTATGCAAAGGCATAATTTGCTTTGGAAAGGAAGGGTAAATACTCAATTCTTTTATCAACCAGTTTTCAAAATAATGGATTAATTCCTCAGCCTTTCCTAAAGGTTAAAAATAAAATGGTTTCTTTTGCTTTCAGTATTATTATAAGTTCATAGGTTTAAACATACTTGACAATGTACAATATAATTTATTTTAAACATATCAGAAGCATCTTTGTCAGTATAATTTTTAAAAATCAATTTTAATGTTTATATAATTTTCTCTCATATGAGTATTAGAATTTATTTAACCAGTTCTGATTGTTGGGCACTTATACCCGACCACTGTAGGTTTCCTAATCTAGTTCAGTCTTGCTTTACATATTTATATATAATTTTTTTAAAGAAGAGTAATACTTTCCTAATATTATTTGTAAGGCAACATTAGTACATTCTAGTACATCCTCCAAACAGAGGCCTCTCGAAGATTCTTCCATCTCCTTATGTTTTCACATCTGCTAAAGATGAATAATAAAGATGAGGCCCAGTATCCACGGCCTCACCCTATAACCCTTATCACAATCTTTGACCCCATTCTTGGCACCATTCCTTGAATTTCTCAAGTGTTATCTCTAGAAGACAGCTATCCTCCTTTTCACTGAACTTTCCTTCGTAGTCCCATTTTGAACGTTTTTTTCTCACGTTTTTTAATGCTGACCATGATATAAACAGAGTCTGGTTAGGTGAATAGCTTTTTTACTGAAGCTTGGAAGATATTTTCTACTTTACCCATTTAAAATATTCATATTATTGGTGAGAGAAAATACTTTTTATCTCTTAAGAGTTGAATAAGTCTTCCATCAAGGACAAAAGACAAAATAAGACTATAAATTAAGCTTAAATAATAAGTAAAAATGAAGGAAATAATAGTAGCAAGGTAGAGGTAACTTTTGTTATTTACACTTTGCTCAGTTTTCTTTTTTTATGCTGTAGATGGAACACAGAGCCTCATATATGTGAGGCAGGTGTTCTATCACTGACTTACACCCCCGGTCTTATTTTTGCCCAATTTGGTTTTTTAAAAATAAATGTTGTATCTTTGAAAGAAATCATTGCCATCTTTTCTGGTTCTCCTGATGGCAGAAAACACTACATATCTGAGTAAACATTGCTTATCCACGTGCGGAGGAGAACCTGGGTGACTCGAGTGACCCCTCATCCTGTCTGTGTGTGTCATGAAGTGATTATCAACAGTGTCCCCTACCCCTCTCCAGAACGTCTTGGTTTGTATCCTAGAGACTACTACTTCCATTTTCCTTCTATTTTATTCAGATTCCCATGTGCTTCTTTCCCAACTTCCTAAAAGATGAGAGGAAATTAAAGAAGAGCCGCCCTTCCCGACCTATCCAGACCTTCTTTCCAGTCACATGGCTGTATAACTTTTCCCTTTTATTGTTCATTTTTTATTTAAGTAAAACTGTTTATTTAAGTAAACTGCTGCAGTCTCTCTCCCCCAACCTGTCCTATTGTTTAAAAATCATAATGTTCTTCAATATTATTGAAGAATTATGCAATGAAGTTCTCACTGCATGAGGACATCCTTGTGTAACAGATGTGTGAATAGGATTTAGTAGAGATAAGGAAGCTGAAGGCAGAGGACTTTGCCTGAGTGTCTTAGTTACATTTTCATTGCTGGGACAAAATAGCCAAGACATACAAGTTGAAGGAGGAAAGGTTTAATGAAAGAATCCAACCATTGCTGTCCTACTCCAAACAGAGGCCTCTCTAAGATTCTTTCATCTCCTTATGTTTTCACATCTGCTAAAGATGAATAATAAAGATGAGGCCCAGTATCCATGGCCTCACCCTATAACCCCTATCACAGTCTTTGACCCCATTCTTGGCAGAGGGTCATCATTCCTTGAATTTATCAAGTGTTATCTCTAGCAGATAGCTATCCTCCTTTTCACTGAACTTTCCTTCCTAGTCCTATTTTGAACGTTTTTTTTCTCACAACCCACCCTTTATGATAAAGACCCTATAGAAGACCTCATGGCCTGTATGAGAATTGTTGGGCTGGTCAAGTGCAGTCCCTCTTAGATTTGTTCTAAATAAACTTGTCCTGGCTGGTGAGCTCATGTCTTTATTCCTCCTTTTTCTCCTATAACTCATTTTGTTCACAGACTGTAGAGGCTTCAGTCTGTAGCTGGCTGGCTTAAGGCCAGGCGGCATGGCAGAGACATGGCAGAGGAGAAACAGGCCATAGGGAGGCAGGCAGAAAACAGCAACAACTGTCTACTTCTGGACTTTTATCTCATCCAGGATGTAAGCCTGTTGGATGGTCCCGCCCACTGCCAGAGTAGGCCTTGTCATTATCCACTCAAGAGCTACACTAGCACCCTTAATCCATATTCATATATTTTAATTCAGTACCACAAAACCATTCATCTCCCCAAAGTCTCACCTATGAACACCTGGGGCTTTGAGGAGGCATCTAAATACAAGCTATTACACAACATGATACAGTTAGTTAATAGCAGAATGACAAGGACCAGGATCTGGGATAGTTAAATGACTTTGTCTGATTGATCGTCCTCTTGGTGACCAGAGTCCTTGGCAAATTCAGTGTCTTGAAGAAAGTAGAACATGAGTTCCCTTTGATTCTAGGTGGTGACTTAGAATGAAAACAGTGTGATTACTACCAAGTCATATTTATTGGAAGCTAGCAAAGAAAAGATCTGACACCTCTTTCTCTAAATTTGGGCTAAGTGCACACCCATTTATTGTTTTTGGCAAACACTTTGAAAGAAAGGTTCATGTGGAGGGGGAGGCAATGGTATTCTGATGGAAAAACCATCTAGTTTTCTATTGCTGTCAGTTGACAGAATCCCACGCTGAGCTGGGGTTAGGGGAAGACAGAACACATTCCAGCCCTGGAACACTCTTCCATAGAGAAGCTTTTTGGGTTTGATAGATATTTTCTCTCTTAGTTTTGCAAGAGAAGTAGTACTTGTTAGTTTTTTATTTTGAGACAGGGTCTCGCTTTGTAGTTCAGGCTGGCCTTGAGCTCAACCTCCAGCTCACATCACAGCAATCCTCCTGCCTCTGCCTCCAAGTGTTGGGATTACAGGTGTGAACCACCATGTCCAGCACTGTGGTATGTGGTACTGATTGCTGCTGGGCATGAGTCTTCACACCCAGTATTGTATGTGATTAACCAGGGATTGAACCAGGGTCCTTGCACTTGCAAGACAGGCGCTGGAACCACTGAGCCAAATCCCCGGCCCCAGTACTTGGTAGTTTTTGAGTCAACCATATTCCTCAAGTATCATTCTTTCTTTCTTTCTTTCTTTCTTTCTTTCTTTCTTTCTTTCTTTCTTTCTTTCTTTCTTTCTTTCTTTTTGTGACAGGGTCTCACTTTGTAGTTCAGGCTGGCACTCAGCTCAACTTCAAACTCACATCACAGCAATCCTCCTGCCTCTGCCTCCCCAGTGCTGGGATTACAGGCATGAGCCACCATGCCCGGCACTGTGGTATGTGGTTCTGATTGCTGCTGGGCGTGAGTCTCCACACCCAGTGTGGTATATGGTTACCAGGGATTGAACCCGGGTCCTTGTGTTTGCAAGACAGGTGCCAGAATCACTGAGCTAAATCCCCGGCCCTCAAGTATCATTCTTTTATCCAGTGATGATGTAATTCCAACAGTGGAAAGGGAGGGTTAACAATAGGTCTGTGATTTATTCCTTTCCTCTGGGTGAGGCCATTGGCATGCCTCTGGGATAGCAAAAAAGAAGGCAATCTTCTTAAATGTTACATGTGTGTGCTGAAAATGGAGCTCCTGAAAAGCCACTAATGGTAGCTAATAGTAATTCATGGTAGCTAATAGGAGATGACTTGCTTCTGGAAAGCCTTTCAGCAGGATGTACCTGGACACTATAGAATTACTTTATGGTAAATTTGTTGGCCTATTCAAGCTGCTACAATAGAAATTTCCACTCATAGAGTACCTGAAATGAAAACAGTTATTTCTATAGTTCCAGAGGTGTGGAAGTCCAAGATCAAGATGCAAATAGCTTTGGGCTCTCAAAAAAGACCTCTGGTGTACCCTACTTTCTGGTCTGTAGAAGGCTTGATATTGTGGCTTCCTCACCTGGAAAGAAGGGAGAAAAGAAGTAAGTTCTCATGCTTCTTATAAAAATACTGATCTCACTCAGTTCTCATTCCTCCTCTTTCTCCTTTTTAATTTTACTGGTCCAAATTTTGAGGGTTCTACTTTGATAGTTTGTCACTTGCCCAAGGTCTTGTTTCTTAATAACATCACATTAGGGGTCAGGATTGACACATATGAATTTAAGGAGGGACATAAGCATTTGGTTCATAACAGGAAAGAAATTTGCACTTAGGGTGTGTAATTTTCTGGAAAGTCTCTTGTAGGCTATGTAACTATTTGAGTATAAAAATTGAAATGTTTTATGAGCTAAATTATTTTTTTTTTGCATGATGATGCATCCATATACTATATTTAAGAGGCTCACTATGCTAATATAACAAAGAAGGTGGTAGGGAGCAATACATTGGTTCCCAACTTCGCCCTGAGATCTGTGGGTCTCTGTGAGACTTAAGTGATATTGTGCCTCCATCACAGTTTATGCTAACCAGAATCTGATGTAGATACTGATCAGAAAAATATGAAAGGCAAGACTCTTCATCTGGAGTGTGACTTTATGATTAGATGATTCAAATATTAGTCAATCAATTCTGAGTTTTGTCTGTCTGTCTGCCTCTCACCACCCTTCCTTCCCTAGAAGCACATACAAGTGGAAAGGTAATGTGAGGGCAGGCTGAGAAGGCACAACTGGGAAATGGGGCCCTCAATAAAAATACACCTCTAAGCATTTTAATCTTTTAGATTTCAAGCCTCTATAAGTAAGAGAAATAAATTTATATTGTTTAACTATTGTCTATGGTATTGTGTTATGGCAGTCTGAGTTGCCTAAGATTAAGTTGACTAAACAGTCTGACTTGACAGAACATTTCCACTTAACCCAATAAAATCTATGGGGACTGGACTTAATTCCATTGCTACCTTTGTGTGCTAGCCTTATCAAACTGGAAGCAGATGTCTCAAGTGCAGATTACGAACTTTCCTCGAGTCCCCCACCTCATTTGGGTGCAACCCCTAACACTTAGGATTTATGAACTTATTGCTTGAGGAATATATTGGCTATAGGGAAAAAAATCTGTGGGCTCTCTCTGTGGATAGCTGCTTTGCTAGAGGAATACCTGTTCTGAGTGGAGTTGTGTGACCTTGATCTAAGTAAACAAGAGTGCTTTCTATTCCCGTCCTCCTTTCCAGACTTTGTGCAATGGGAAAGAGAGGTTGGGGAGAGTGAAACCAATGGTGCATGTGAAGCAAGACCTTGTCTTTGGCCTATGATCCACCCCAACATGTTGGGAGCAGCGTGGCATTTCATAAAATAGCCTTCCAGACTTGGAGAAAACATATGAACAAGAAAGTATATTTTGTATTCTTACAGCTGCAAAGGGTAGAGATTTGAGGCTGAAGTGAGATAAGAGATCTCCTCTCAATCTTTCTCTCATTACCAGTGGTGCCAGAGAATCCTCTTTCTGGGACTCTGAAGCTACAAACAACTTGCTTTTGAAACTCTTTCATGGGTTGCTACCAACTCTTGTTTTTTATCAATTACAAAGTTGCCATATAATCCTTTCTTCAAATATGGACCTTTTTGAGAGTGAAATGAGCAATATTATAGTGGATACAAGCAAAACCTAGGACTTTCCTGAGAAACCTGAGTTGTATGGGCCTCCTGGGGTAACCCCTTATATTCAGTACCAGTAATCAAACTTTCAGCCTATCTCTCCACTTATAGAGCTTTGTATTAGCAAACCTGGAAAGAAGAAAAATTTTCAAGTGGGATCTCCTAGGTACTTTATCTTTTCTTCTAACTGATGTTTACTGAACACCAAGTGAGGATACAGTAATGAACAGGAGACATATGTCTAAGCCCACAGATCTTGCTCTAGTGTGTGGGTGTTTGGAAGGATAAGCAGAACCATGAAGGGTATTAAGTATTTCACAAATTTTGTGCAACTGATGAGGGTGGGTTGGAAACCTAGGAATGAGGCTGAGGTTGAGAGGTCTCTGGAGGGTAGGTCTCCCTGCTCCAGGACTTTCTAGAGATTCTTAGGTTCCTTTTGTAGGGTAGATGTAAAATCAGATAAAATCTTGTTCCCTTCCCAAGGATTTATACTTGTCTGAGAAGTAATAATCATGCAGGAAAACAATAGTGGCCAACTTGTACTGCTCGGAATTACAGGTATCATTATATGGTACATCCTACAAGTGCATTGAGATTTTAGGGTGAGAGGTATGAGGGAAAAAGGGTGAACTAAGGAGGAAAAGAGCCAAAATTTCAGAAATACTTGAGTTCCAGCTCTGACTATGCACAGGTATAAGGCAGGCAGGATGCTTGTCCTGTGTAACAGCAAGAATTCCACATTGACACCTGCCACCTATGTCTTCTTAGGCCTTTCACACATTATTGCAAGTACTTTGGGCAACACTGGGAAGCAGATGCCATTAGCTCCATTTTTTGGTAAAGGCTCAACTAGTTTATGGATCTGCCTACTGGCATTAAGCATAAGATTTATATTTGCTTCACATATGAACTTGAGTCTATATCAAATCTCAGATCATACTTTTTCTACTATTAAAGTGGTTCTCAAAATGTAAACCAGGACCATGACTTAGTTCACTTCTCTTTCTCTTAGACAGAATCACTCTGGGTCATTTATGAAGAACAGACTTGTTTTAGTTCTGGTGCTGGCATCTGCTAAGGGACCTCTTGCTGCGACAGACAAAAAGGAAGATAAAAAAGAAGAGGAGAAGCAAGCTCAGGTTACTCTGTCATAAACCCATTGCCAGGGATCCACCCTCATAACCTCATCCATTCCTTGTAGCTCTCAGAGGCCCCACTTCCAAATACTGTCCACATATGAATTTTGAGATTAGGTTTCTAGCAAATTAAGTTTTGAGGAACACATTCTAACCTTAGCAGACCAATCATATGAACCTCCTGTGGGAACTTATAGGAAATGCAAATTCCCAGTCCTACTCTTGACCCTAGAATTACTGAATCAAAAACTCTGGGTGGGCCAAACAATTTATATATTCTGATGAGCCCCAGGTGATTCTGGTATATTGTAAAGCTGAGAATCACTGTGCTGGGCCAACTGCCTCAATTTCTTGCCTGTAAAATGGGGGCAATAATCCTACCTGATGCTGTGGTGAGGATTACACTAGTAAGGAGCTGCTGGATCAGTGCCTGGCCCAGAGATGGAGATGAACAGAGGGGAGTGATGAATGGTGCCACTTTCCAGCTTTCTAGGCTCCTGAAGGACATGGAAGCTTAGCGAACAGTGAGTGGAAGACTGCAGGAGTGGGGAGAGTATTTGTGTGGGATGAGGGTGGAGCATTTCAGAATGCAGCGCACTGCTCAGCACAGCCACTAGCTGTTCCTACCGGCACCAAGCTGTCCTCCCATTGTCTCTGAATTTATTCATTCTCCCTTCTTGTAGGGTATCAGAATGATCACTGTTACTCACAAGACACCTGTTTGCCATAATGAGCCTGAAGTTGCTGCTCTCAGCAAAGAGTTGCTCCTTGTAATAGGCTCATAAGAAGGATGAGCTGTGGAAAGCCACAGTTAAGTCCTTTACAGTTCATATATGCCATTAATAGGCACTCATTAAAGACACGAACAAAGGGAAAATGTACATAAAGATTTCTGCTCTCTGTAATTACAACTGCACATCTGACTGCCTGCTCCAAGGGTTCAGCTGAAAAGTCTCATTCCCTCATCTGTCTGTGCTCTACACGCAGGTTTCTCTGGCTGTGTTGCTTCCACCAAGCTGAGGACAGATGAGGACATGGTGGGCTGCCCAGGCTGTGGTGGACAGTCCTGCCCACAGGCCCATGAGCCCCAAACCAGGGCTGTGCTTGGCATTAAGCTCAGGCTGGGCAAGGGTGCAGTTGAAAGTCCCCATTCATGATGGCTCTTGGGCACATACCTGGAGCCTGAGTGTGGACTGGGCCACTTAGGCAGCATATGTGGCCCAGGCTTTTCCCCCCACCCTGCCACATTAAAGTTAAGTACCTTAGAGAACAAACACTTTTTAAAAATGTGCTTCACATGCAATCAATAAACATCTATTGAGAAGTGATCCATGTCAAGCTTGTCTTGGGGTATTCTTTGGTCTTTGTAGTTTTCCCGCCAAGTGAAATCACTGAGGCCAGCCCTGCACACAGGCAACTCCACAGTCTAGTTATGAGGTGTGATTTAAAATCCTGAGAGAGTCATTTCTCTTACCAGGTAATCCCCTCTAAACAACACAGCTACAAAAGTAAAAAAGCCTCCAGTAAAATCCTGTTATTGACTCAGTAGATGCCTGAAATCCCACCTCTTCTGCTCTCTAGCTAAAGATGAAGGTTTTAATTTCTATTCAGATTTGAGGGTGCACAATCTTTCAACCAGTACTAATCTTCTGGATGTACATCCTAAATTTTGTATCTGACTGGTTACTCCTGGGGTGGTGGTGGTGTGCCCCGGGAAGTTAGTAATGGCGGCTGAGGAGAGGCTGGATGTGAGTTTGTGGGTAGTTGCTAGGGGCTAGAAGGGATGCCTCTTGCCCCCTAGGATTTCAGTTCTTAGCAAAGCCCAGTCCCTGAGAGGAATTCTGACTCTTTTTTTTTGCTGTTGTTCTGTAGTAATTATATTTACTTATTTATTTTATAAAATTTTTAAATTTTTATTGGTATGTTACTTATACGCATCATGATAACACTCCATAATGGGGATTTGTACTAGTATAAGGCACAATTTAATTCTCATTTTTTCCCATAGCCCTACGCACCCTACCACCTGCCCATATACATAAAATTTGTTTCCTTACTTTTTTGTTACAATCTTATCATTTTTCCCCTTCACCTTATTTTACATGGAGCATTTTCTATTGCACAATATATAACATACAGTTCTAGGACTCATTTACATCTTTATTATCTCATACCAGAGAAAAGATGCGATATGTACCTATCTGTACCCTATTTATTTCACTTATGAGGATATCCTCAAGATATGTTCATTTAAGTAGAAATGATTCAAACTTATCATTTTTTAAAAATTATCTTTATTGGTACATTAAATATACACATCATGATTGCACTCCATAATGGGGATTTGTACCAGTATAAGACACAACTTAATTCTCATTTTTTCCTATAGCCCCACCCACCCTACCACCCCCCCCATATATATAAAATTTGTTTCCTTACTTTTTTGTTACAATCTCCACATTGTCCCCTTTCACCTTATTTTACATTGAGCATTTTCTATTTCACAATATATAACATACAATGCTAGGACTCATTTACATCTTCATTTTCTTATACCAGAGAAAAGATGTGATATGTATCTATCTGTGACCTATTTATTTCACTTATGAGGATATCCTCAAGATATGTCCATTTAAGTAGAAATGATTCAATCTTATCATTTTTTATGGCAGAGTAATACTCCATTGTGTAGAAGAACCACAGCTTTTTTATCCAGTCTCCAGTTGATGGACATTGGGGTTGTTTCCAAGATGTAGCAATCACAAATTTGGCTGCTATAAACATGGGTGCACATATATCGCTGTGATAAGAGTCTTTTAATTCTTTTGTGTATATACCTAGCAGGGCAACGGCAGGGTCAAATGGGAACTCCAATCCTAGCTTTTTGAGGAATCTCCAAACTGATCTCCACAGGGGTTGTATGAGTCTACAGTCCCAACAACAGTGGAGAAGGGCTCCTTCTCCACAGCCTCGCCAACATTTGCCATTGGCTGAATCTGAAATGGTAGCCATTCTATGTGGAGTGAGATGAAATCTCAATGTTGTTTTCACCTGCATCTCTCAAATAACTAATGATGTTGAGCATTTTTCATATGCTTCTTAGCTGCTCTTACTTCTTCCTCTGAAAAATATCTGTTCATTTCAGATGCCCATTTTTGAATTGGGTCATAAAATTTGGGTGGGCTGATTTTTTTGAGCTCTTTATATATTCTAGATAGTAGCCCTTTGTCTGAGGAACAGCTGGTAAAGATTTTTTTTCCACATTGTTGGTTGCCTTTATGCACTGTTGGTGGTTTCCTTTACTATGCAGAAGCGTTTTAAAAGAATGAGGTCCCATTTGTTGATTTCTTCAGCCAATTCCTGTGCTATAGAAGTTTTGTTCATGAAGTCTTTCCCTAAGCCAATGTCTTCAAGACTTTTACCTAACCTGTTTTGCAGTAGGTTAGAGTGTCTGTTTTAATCTTTAGGTCTCTTATCCAATTTGATTTTAGCTTGGTACACGGTGAAAAAGTTAGATCTAGTTTTAGTCTTTGGCAAGTTAAAGCCCAGTTTTTCCAATACCATTTGTTAAAGAGGCTATCTTTCCTCCATTGAGGAATTTTGGCTCCTTTGTCAAAGATGAGGTGGCTCAGTGTATCTGGAGTAGTTTCTGGATCTTCTAGTCTACTCCATTGATCCTTGGGTCTGTTACCTTGGCAGTACCATGCAGTTTTTATCACAGTGGCTTTATAGTATAGTTTCAGGTTTGGAGTAGTGATACCCCCCACCATGTCCCTGTTGCTTAGAGTTGCTTTGGCTATTCTAGGTCTTTTGTGGTTCCAGATGAAAGTTTGAATTTTTTTCTCTAGATCTGTGGAATATGCTGTTGGGATTTGAATTGGGATTGCGTTGAATGTGTAGAGTAGTTTTGGGAGTATAGCCATTATGACAATATTGGTTCTTCCTACCCAGGAGCAAGGTATGTCTTTCCATTTTTGGATATCATCTTCTATCTCCTTTTTCAGAGTGCTATAGTTTTCAGAGTAGAGGTCTTTCACCTCCTTTGTTAGATTGATTCCTAAGTATTTTATTTTTTGGTTATTTATTTTGCTATTGTGAAAGGGACTGACTCTCCAATTTCTATCTCAGTGGGTCTACTGTTTGTGTATACGAAGGCTATTGATTTTTGAACGTTGACCTTGTAACTAGTTAAGCAGCTAAAATTGGTGATTAGGTCCAGCAGTTTTTTAACTGAGTTTTTAGGATCCTCTAGATAGAGTATCATGTCATCAGCAAATAATGACAATTTAAATTCTTC
This sequence comes from Petromus typicus, assembly GCA_004026965.1. Lineage (NCBI taxonomy): Eukaryota > Metazoa > Chordata > Mammalia > Rodentia > Petromuridae > Petromus > Petromus typicus. The sequence goes on along the minus strand of PVIR01012770.1, from coordinate 30,536 downwards.
TTTTTCAATCTTTATTCCTTTTATTTCTTTCTCTTGCCTAATTGCTATGGCTAATATTTCCAGAACTATATTGAACAGAAGTGGTGAGAGAGGACACCCTTGTCTTGTTCCTGATCTTAGTGTGAAAGATTTCAATTTTTGACCATTTAGTATGATACTGGCTGAAGGTTTCTCATAGATAGCTTTTATTAGTTTGAGATACAGACCACTTATTCCTATCTTCTGTAGAGTTTTGAACATAAATGGGTGTTGTATTTTGTCAAACGCTTTTTCTGCATCAATTGAGATGACCATATGATTTTTGTCCTCAAGCCGGTTAATATAGTGTATAACATTGATTGATTTACGTATGTTGAACTGTTCTTGCATCCCTGGGATGAATCCAACTTGGTCAGGGTGTATAATCTTTTTGATAATTCTCTGTATTCTGTTTGCCAGGATCTTATTGAGGATTTTGGCATCGATATTCATTAGAGATATTGGCCTGTAGTTCTCTCTTTTGTTTGGGTCTTTCTCTGCTTTTGGAATCAGGGTAATGGTTGCTTCCAGGAATGAGTTTGGGAGTACTGCTTCCTTTTAGATTTCATTGAAGAGTTTCAGAAGTAGAGGCACTAACTCTTCTTTAAAAGTTTTATAGAATTCGGCAGTAAAACCGTCAGGTCCAGGGCTTTTCTTTGCTGGCAAGTTTTTAATTACATTTTCTTTCTTTCTTTTTTTTTTTGTTGTTGTTAAGTTTTTTTTTTTTTAATCTTTATTGGTACATTAAATATACACATCATGATTGCACTCCATAATGGGGATTTGTACCAGTATAAGACACAATTTAATTCTCATTTTTTCCCATAGCCCTACCCACCCTACCCCCCCATATACATAAAATTTGTTTCCTTACTTTTTTGTTACAATCTCAACATTGTCCCCTTTCACCTTATTTTACATTGAGCATTTACATTTTCAATTTCACAGATTGTTATTGGGGCATTTAACATTTATATATCTTCTTTATTCAGCTTTGGGAGTTCATATGTGTCTATAAATCTATCCATTTCTTCTACATTTTCCATTTTATTGAAGTATAAATTTTCAAAGTAGGTGTTGATTATCCTCTGGACTTCCTCTGGGTTGGTAGTAATATCTCCGTTCTCATTCCTAATAGCATAGATATGAGCCTTTTCCTTCCTTTCTTTAATGAAGTTGGCTAAGGGTCTATCAATTTTGTTTATCCTCTCAAAGAACCAACTTTTAGACTCATTGATTTTTTGAACCGTTCTCTTGGTTTCTATTGCATTAATTTCTGCCCTGATCCTTATAATTTCTTGCCTAGTGCGAGCTTTGGGTTTGTTTTGCTCCTCTCTTTCTAGTTGCTTGAGGTGCAGCATTAAGTTGTTTATTTGAGCTTGCTCCGTTTTCTGGATGTAGGCTTTCACTGCTATGAATTTTCCTCGTA